>CM046467.1:13910649-13996169 GCA_025506415.1 Flaveria robusta | reverse complement strand
TTCTCGCATGGTTAGTGTTTGCTTGTTGCTAAAACCTCTAATCCTAAATGGTTTCACTTCTCAAGCCTTCTAAACAAACTCCTATACTAATTCAATCGAATCAAAGCATGATGATCAATGAAATCAAACTAAACAATAACAAAAGGAGCGTTTAAATATACTATCAAAACCGAAACCAAAACGAATAATGACAACATATTAATAACCCTTTAATCGTTCAACTTCATTCCAAACTCATCCAAAACACTCAACAACCATGTTTAAACACTCTTGCATTTAAAATGCACATAAATGAATCAAATGACAACTCTTGACCCACAGAATCATTTATTGTGCACTAGTGAAATATTCAAGTTGTAAAGTAGCAAAAAACTACTCGTATTCACTCAATATGAACAGAGAATCAAATACACTTGTCGAACGAACTTAATCAGACGTTAAGGACAACACTTAAATGTGATCAATGAATAAAATCAAATCAAGCTAACACGATCAAATGAATTAGATTCCATGAATTTCCTCAAATTATGTAATTATATATTTGTGCATCAAAGTATTCGCGAAAGCTTACAATAAAACAAGGGAAATGAAGTACGTATACAAACTCATAAAACAACGATAGTTCTCGCATGGTTAGTTTTTGCTTGTTGTTAAAACCTCTAATCCAATGTGGTTTCACTTCTCAAGCCTTCTAAACAAACTCCTATACTAATTAATCCAATCAAAGCATGATGATCAATGAAATCACGCTAAACAATACAAAGGAGCGTTTGAATATACTATCAAAACCGAAACCAAACGAATAATGACAACATATTATAACCCTTTAATCGTTCAACTTCATTCCAAACTCATCCAAAACACTCAACAACCATGTTAACACACTCTTGCATTTAAAATGCACATAAATGAATCAAAATGACAACTCTTGACCCACAGAATCATTTATTGTGCACTAGTGAAATATCAAGTTGTAAAGTAGCAAAAACTACTCGTATTCACTCATATGAACAGAGAATCAAATTACACTTGTCGAACGAACTTAATCAGACGTTAAGGACAACACTTAATATGTGATCAATGAAAAAAGTCAAATCAAGCTAACACGATCAAATGAATTAGATATCCATGAATTTCCCTCAAATTATGTAATTATATATTTGTGCATCGAAGTATTCGCGAAAGCTTACATATAACAAGGGAATGAAGTACGTATACAAACTCATAAAAAACGATAGTTCTCGCATGGTTAGTGTTTGCTTGTTGTTAAAACCTCTATCCTAATGGGTTCCACTTCTCAAGCCTTCTAAACAAACTCCTATACTAATTCAATCCAATCAAAGCATGATGATCAATGAAATCAAACTAAACAATACAAAAGGAGCGTTTAATATACTATCAAACCGAAACCAAAACGAATAATGACAACATATTAATAACCCTTTAATCGTTCAACTTCATTCCAAACTCATCCAAACACTCAACAACCATGTTTAAACACTCTTGCATTTAAAATGCACATAAATGAATCAAAATGACAACTCTTGACCCACAGAATCATTTATTGTGCACTAGTGAAATTTCAAGTTGTAAAGTAGCAAAAACTACTCGTATTCACTCAATATGAACAGAGAATCAAACTACACTTGTCGAACGAACTTAATCAGACGTTAAGGACAACACTTAATATGTGATCAATGAATAAAAAGTCAAATCAAGCTAACACGATCAAATGAATTAGATTTCCATGAATTTTCCTCAAATTATGTAATTATATATTTGTGCATCAAGTATTCGCGAAAGCTTACAATAAACACAAGGGAAATGAAGTACGTATACAAACTCATAAAACAACGATAGTTCTCGCATGGATAGTTTTTGCTTGTTTTTAAAACCTCTAATCCATGTGGTTTCACTTCTCAAGCCTTCTAAACAACTCCTGTACTAATTTAATCCAATCAAAGCATGATGATCAATGAAATCAAACTAAACAATAACGGAGCGTTTGAATATACTATCAAACCGAAACCAAACGAATAATGACAACATATTAATAACCCTTTAATCGTTCAACTTCATTCCAAACTCATCCAAAACACTCAACAACCATGTTTAAACACTCTTGCATTTAAAATGCACATAAATGAATCAAAATGACAACTCTTGACCCACAGAATCATTTATTGTGCACTAGTGAAATATTTCAAGTTGTAAAGTAGCAAAAAACTACTCGTATTCACTCAATATGAACAGAGAATCAAACTACACTTGTCGAACGAACTTAATCAGACGTTAAGGACAACACTTAATATGTGATCAATGAATAAAAAGTCAAATCAAGCTAACACGATCAAATGAATTAGATTTCCATGAATTTTCCTCAGAATTATGTAATTATATATTTGTGCATCAAAGTATTCGCGAAAGCTTACAATAAACAAGGAAATGAAGTACGTATACAAACTCATAAAACAACGATAGTTCTCGCATGGATAGTTTTTGCTTGTTTTAAAACCTCTAATCCAATGTGGTTTCACTTCTCAAGCCTTCTAAACAAACTCCTATACTAATTTAATCCAATCAAAGCATGATGATCAATGAAATCAAACTAAACAATACAAAAGGAGCGTTTGATATACTATCAAAACCGAAACCAAAACGAATAATGACAACATATTATAACCCTTTAATCGTTCAACTTCATTCCAAACTCATCCAAAACACTCAACAACCATGTTTAAACACTCTTGCATTTAAAATGCACATAAATGAATCAAAATGACAACTCTTGACCCACAGAATCATTTATTGTGCACTAGTGAAATATTTCAAGTTGTAAAGTAGCAAAAAACTACTCGTATTCACTCAATATGAACAGAGAATCAAACTACACTTGTCGAACGAACTTAATCAGACGTTAAGGACAACACTTAATATGTGATCAATGAATAAAAAGTCAAATCAAGCTAACACGATCAAATGAATTAGATATCCATGAATTTCCCTCAAAATTATGTAATTATATATTTGTGCATCGAAGTATTCGCGAAAGCTTACAATATAACAAGGGAAATGAAATACGTATACAAACTCATAAAACAACGATAGTTCTCGCATGGTTAGTGTTTGCTTGTTGCTAAAACCTCTAATCCTAAATGATTTCACTTCTCAAGCCTTCTAAACAAACTCCTATACTAATTCAATCGAATCAAAGCATGATGATCAATGAAATCAAGCTAAACAATACAAAAGGAGCGTTTAATATACTATCAAACCGAAACCAAAACGAATAATGACAACATATTATAACCCTTTAATCGTTCAACTTCATTCCAAACTCATCCAAAACACTCAACAACCATGTTTAAACACTCTTGCATTTAAATGCACATAAATGAATCAAAATGACAACTCTTGACCCACAGAATCATTTATTGTGCACTAGTGAAATATTCAAGTTGTAAAGTAGCAAAAAACTACTCGTATTCACTCAATATGAACAGAATCAAATACACTTGTCGAACGAACTTAATCAGACGTAAGGACAACACTTATATATGTGATCAATGAATAAAAAGTCAAATCAAGCTAACACGATCAAATGAATTAGATTTCCATGAATTTTCCTCAAATTATGTATTATATATTTTGTGCATCAAAGTATTCGCGAAAGCTTACAATAAACAAGGGAAATGAAGTACGTATACAAACTCATAAAACAACGATAGTTCTCGCATGGATAGTTTTTGCTTGTTGTTAAAACCTCTAATCCAATGTGGTTTCACTTCTCAAGCCTTCTAAACAAACTCCTGTACTAATTTAATCCAATCAAAGCATGATGATCAATGAAATCACGCTAAACAATACAAAAGGAGCGTTTGAATATACTATCAAAACCGAAACCAAAACGAATAATGACAACATATTAATAACCCTTTAATCGTTCAACTTCATTCCAAACTCATCCAAAACACTCAACAACCATGTTTAAACACTCTTGCATTTAAAATGCACATAAATGAATCAAAATGACAACTCTTGACCCACAGAATCATTTATTGTGCACTAGTGAAATATTTCAAGTTGTAAAGTAGCAAAAAACTACTCGTATTCACTCAATATGAACAGAGAATCAAACTACACTTGTCGAACGAACTTAATCAGACGTTAAGGACAACACTTAATATGTGATCAATGAATAAAAAGTCAAATCAAGCTAACACGATCAAATGAATTAGATATCCATGAATTTCCTTCAAAATTATGTAAGTATATATTTGTGCATCGAAGTATTCGCGAAAGCTTACAATATAACAAGGGAAATGAAATACGTATACAAACTCATAAAACAACGATAGTTCTCGCATGGTTAGTGTTTGCTTGTTGCTAAAACCTCTAATCCTAAATGGTTTCACTTCTCAAGCCTTCTAAACAAACTCCTATACTAATTCAATCGAATCAAAGCATGATGATCAATGAAATCAAACTAAACAATAACAAAAGGAGCGTTTAAATATACTATCAAAACCGAAACCAAAACGAATAATGACAACATATTAATAACCCTTTAATCGTTCAACTTCATTCCAAACTCATCCAAAACACTCAACAACCATGTTTAAACACTCTTGCATTTAAAATGCACATAAATGAATCAAAATGACAACTCTTGACCCACAGAATCATTTATTGTGCACTAGTGAAATATTACAAGTTGTAAAGTAGCAAAAAACTACTCGTATTCACTCAATATGAACAGAGAATCAAACTACACTTGTCGAACGAACTTAATCAGACGTTAAGGACAACACTTAATATGTGATCAATGAATAAAAAGTCAAATCAAGCTAACACGATCAAATGAATTAGATTTCCATGAATTTTCCTCAGAATTATGTAATTATATATTTGTGCATCAAAGTATTCGCGAAAGCTTACAATAAAACAAGGGAAATGAAGTACGTATACAAACTCATAAAACAACGATAGTTCTCGCATGGATAGTTTTTGCTTGTTGTTAAAACCTCTAATCCAATGTGGTTTCACTTCTCAAGCCTTCTAAACAAACTCCTGTACTAATTTAATCCAATCAAAGCATGATGATCAATGAAATCACGCTAAACAATACAAAAGGAGCGTTTGAATATACTATCAGAACCGAAACCAAAACGAATAATGACAACATATTAATAACCCTTTAATCGTTCAACTTCATTCCAAACTCATCCAAAACACTCAACAACCATGTTTAAACACTCTTGCATTTAAAATGCACATAAATGAATCAAAATGACAACTCTTGACCCACAGAATCATTTATTGTGCACTAGTGAAATATTTCAAGTTGTAAAGTAGCAAAAAACTACTCGTATTCACTCAATATGAACAGAGAATCAAACTACACTTGTCGAACGAACTTAATCAGACGTTAAGGACAACACTTAATATGTGATCAATGAATAAAAAGTCAAATCAAGCTAACACGATCAAATGAATTAGATATCCATGAATTTCCCTCAAAATTATGTAATTATATATTTGTGCATCGAAGTATTCGCGAAAGCTTACAATATAACAAGGGAAATGAAATACGTATACAAACTCATAAAACAACGATAGTTCTCGCATGTTAGTGTTTTGCTTGTTGCTAAACCTCTAATCCAAATGGTTTCACTTCTCAAGCCTTCTAAACAAACTCCTATACTAAATTCAATCGAATCAAAGCATGATGATCAATGACAAACTAAACAATAACAAAGGAGCGTTTGAATATACTATCAAACCGAAACCAAAACGAATAATGACACATATTAATAACCCTTTAATCGTTCAACTTCATTCCAAACTCATCCAAAACACTCAACACCATGTTTAAACACTCTTGCATTTAAAATGCACATAAATGAATCAAAATGACAACTCTTGACCCACAGAATCATTTATTGTGCATAGTGAATATTACAAGTTGTAAAGTAGCAAAAAACTACTCGTATTCACTCAATATGAACAGAGAATCAAACTACACTTGTCGAACGAACTTAATCAGACGTTAAGGACAACACTTAATATGTGATCAATGAATAAAAAGTCAAATCAGCTAACACGATCAAATGAATTAGATTTCCATGAATTTTCCTCAGAATTATGTAATTATAATTTGTGCATCAAAGTATTCGCGAAAGCTTACAATAAACAAGGGAAATGAAGTACGTATACAAACTCATAAACAACGATAGTTCTCGCATGGATAGTTTTTTGCTTGTTGTTAAAACCTCTAATCCAATGGGTTTCACTTCTCAAGCCTTCTAAACAAACTCCTTACTAATTTAATCCAATCAAAGAAATGATCAATGAAATCACGCTAAACAATACAAAAGGAGCGTTTGATATACTATCAAAACCGAACCAAAACGAATAATGACAACATATTAATAACCCTTTAATCGTTCAACTTCATTCCAAACTCATCCAAACACTCAACAACCATGTTTAAACACTCTTGCATTTAAATGCACATAAATGAATCAAAATGACAACTCTTGACCCACAGAATCATTTATTGTGCACTAGTGAAATATTTCAAGTTGTAAAGTAGCAAAAACTACTCGTATTCACTCAATATGAACAGAGAATCAAACTACACTTGTCGAACGAACTTAATCAGACGTTAAGGACAACACTTAATATGTGATCAATGAATAAAAGTCAAATCAAGCTAACACGATCAATGAATTAGATATCCATGAATTTCCTCAAAATTATGTAAGTATATATTTGTGCATCGAAGTATTCGCGAAAGCTTACAATAAACAAGGGAAATGAAATACGTACACAAACTCATAAAACAACGATAGTTCTCGCATGGTTAGTGTTTGCTTGTTGCTAAAACCTCTAATCCTAAATGGTTTCATTTCTCAAGCCTTCTAAACAAACTCCTATACTAATTCAATCGAATCAAAGCATGATGATCAATGAAATCAAGCTAAACAATACAAAAGGAGCGTTTGAATATACTATCAAAACCCGAACCAAACGAATAATGACAACATATTAATAACCCTTTAATCGTTCAACTTCATTCCAAACTCATCCAAAACACTCAACAACAATGTTTAAACACTCTTGCATTTAAAATGCACATAAATGAATCAAAATGACAACTCTCGATCCACAGAATCATTTATTGTGCACTAGTGAAATATTTCAAGTTGTAAAGTAGGAAAAAACTACTCGTATTCACTCAATATGAACAGAGAAACAAATTACACTTGTCGAACGAACTTAATCAGACGTTAAGGACAACACTTAATATGTGATCAATGAATAAAAGTCAAATCAAGCTAACACGATCAAATGAATTAGATTTCCATGAATTTTCCTCAGAATTATGTAATTATATATTTGTGCATCAAGTATTCGCGAAAGCTTACAATAAACAAGGAAATGAAGTACGTATACAAACTCATAAAACAACGATAGTTCTCGCATGGATAGTTTTTTTGCTTGTTGTTAAAACCTCTAATCCAATGTGTTTCACTTCTCAAGCCTTCTAAACAAACTCCTGTACTAATTTAATCCAATCAAAGCATGATGATCAATGAAATCACGCTAAACATACAAAAGGAGCGTTTGAATATACTATCAGAACCGAAACCAAAACGAATAATGACAACATATTAATAACCCTTTAATCGTTCAACTTCATTCCAAACTCATCCAAAACACTCAACAACCATGTTTAAACACTCTTGCATTTAAAATGCACATAAATGAATCAAAATGACAACTCTTGACCCACAGAATCATTTATTGTGCACTAGTGAATATTTCAAGTTGTAAAGTAGCAAAAACTACTCGTATTCACTCAATATGAACAGAGAATCAAACTACACTTGTCGAACGAACTTAATCAGACGTTAAGGACAACACTTAATATGTGATCAATGAATAAAAAGTCAAATCAAGCTAACACGATCAAATGAATTAGATATCCATGAATTTCCCTCAAAATTATGTAATTATATATTTGTGCATCGAAGTATTCGCGAAAGCTTACAATATAACAAGGGAAATGAAATACGTATACAAACTCATAAAACAACGATAGTTCTCGCATGGTTAGTGTTTGCTTGTTGCTAAAACCTCTAATCCTAAATGGTTTCACTTCTCAAGCCTTCTAAACAAACTCCTATACTAATTCAATCGAATCAAAGCATGATGATCAATGAAATCAAACTAAACAATAACAAAAGGAGCGTTTAAATATACTATCAGAACCGAAACCAAAACGAATAATGACAACATATTAATAACCCTTTAATCGTTCAACTTCATTCCAAACTCATCCAAAACACTCAACAACCATGTTTAAACACTCTTGCATTTAAAATGCACATAAATGAATCAAAATGACAACTCTTGACCCACAGAATCATTTATTGTGCACTAGTGAAATATTACAAGTTGTAAAGTAGCAAAAAACTACTCGTATTCACTCAATATGAACAGAGAATCAAATTACACTTGTCGAACGAACTTAATCAGACGTTAAAAACAACACTTAATATGTGATCAATGAATAAAAAGTCAAATCAAGCTAACACGATCAAATGAATTAGATTTCCATGAATTTTCCTCAGAATTATGTAATTATATATTTGTGCATCAAAGTATTCGCGAAAGCTTACAATAAACAAGGGAAATGAAGTACGTATACAAACCATAAAACACGATAGTTCTCGCATGGATAGTTTTTGCTTGTTGTTAAAACCTCTAATCCAATGTGGTTTCACTTCTCAAGCCTTCTAAACAAACTCTTGTACTAATTTAATCCAATTAAAGCATGATGATCAATGAAATCACGCTAAACAATACAAAAGGAGCGTTTGAATATACTATCAAAACCGAAACCATAACGAATAATGAGACCATATTAATAACCCTTTAATCGTTCAACTTCATTCCAAACTCATCCAAAACACTCAACAACCATGTTTAAACACTCTTGCATTTAAATGCACATAAATAATCAAAATGACAACTCTTGACCCTAGAATCATTTATTGTGCACTAGTGAAATATTACAAGTTGTAAAGTAGCAAAAAACTACTCGTATTCACTCAATATGAACAGAGAATCAAATTACACTTGTCGAACGAACTTAATCAGACGTTAAGGACAACACTTAATATGTGATCATGAATAAAAAGTCAATCAAGCTAACACATCAAATGAATTAGATTTCCATGAATGATTTCCTCAGAATTATGTAATTATATATTTGTGCATCAAAGTATTCGCGAAAGCTTACAATAAACAAGGAAATGAAGTACGTATACAAACTCATAAAACAACGATAGTTCTCGCATGGATAGTTTTTGCTTGTTGTTAAAACCTCTAATCCATGTGGTTTCACTTCTCAAGCCTTCTAAACAAACTCCTGTACTAATTTAATCCATCAAAGCATGATGATCAATGAAATCACGCTAAACAATAAAAAGGAGCGTTTGAATATACTATCAAAACCGAAACCAAAACGAAATAGACCATATTAATAACCCTTTAATCGTTCAACTTCATTCCAAACTCATCCAAAACACTCAACAACCATGTTTAAACACTCTTGCATTTAAATGCACATAAATGAATCAAAATGACAACTCTTGACCCACAGAATCATTTATTGTGCACTAGTGAAATATTTCAAGTTGAAAGTAGCAAAAAACTACTCGTATTCACTCAATATGAACAGAGAATCAAATTACACTTGTCGAACGAACTTAATCAGACGTTAAGGACAACACTTAATATGTGATCAATGAATAAAAAGTCAAATCAAGCTAACACGATCAAATGAATTAGATATCCATGAATTTCCCTCAAAATTATGTAATTATATATTTGTGCATCGAAGTATTCGCGAAAGCTTACAATATAACAAGGGAAATGAAGTATGTATACAAACTCATAAAACAACGATAGTTCTCGCATGGATAGTTTTTGCTTGTTGCTAAAACCTCTAATCCTAAGTGGTTTCACTTCTCAAGCCTTCTAAACAAACTCCTATACTAATTTAATCGAATCAAAGCATGATGATCAATGAAATCAATCTAAACAATAACAAAAGGAGCGTTTGAATATACTATCAAAACCGAAACCGAAACGAATAATGACAACATATTAATAACCCTTTAATCGTTCAACTTCATTCGAAACTCATCCAAAACACTCAACAACCATGTTTAAACACTCTTGTATTTAAAATGCACATAAATGAATCAAAATGACAACTCTCGATCCACAAAATCATTTATTGTGCACTAGTGAAATTTTCAAGTTGTAAAGTAGCAAAAAACTACTCGTATTCACTCAATGAACAGAGAATCAAATTACACTTGTCGAACGAACTTAATCAGACGTTAAGGACAACACTTAATATGTGATCAATGAATAAAGTCAAATCAAGCTAACACGATCAAATGAATTAGATTTCCATGATTTTCCTCAGAATTATGTAATTATATATTTGTGCATCAAAGTATTCGCGAAAGCTTACAATAAACAGGAAATGAAGTACGTATACAAACTATAAAACAACGATAGTTCTCGCATGGATAGTTTTTGCTTGTTGTTAAAACCTCTAATCCAATGTGGTTTCACTTCTCAAGCCTTCTAAACAAACTCCTGTACTAATTTAATCCAATCAAAGCATGATGATCAATGAAATCACGCTAAACAACAAAAGGAGCGTTTGAATATACTATCAAACCGAAACCAAAACGAATAATGAGACCATATTAATAACCCTTTAATCGTTCAACTTCATTCCAAACTCATCTAAAACACTCAACAATAATGTTTAAACACACTTGCATTTCAAATGCACATAAATGAATCAAAATGACAACTCTCGATCCACAGAATCATTTATTGTGCACTAGTGAAATATTTCAAGTTGTAAAGTAGCAAAAAACTACTCGTATTCACTTAATATGAACAGAGAATCAAATTACACTTGTCGAACGAACTTAATCAGACGTTAAGGACAACACTTAATATGTGATCAATGAATAAAAAGTCAAATCAAGCTAACACGATCAAATGAATTAGATTTCCATGAATTTCTCTCAAAATTATGTAATTATATATTTGTGCATCGAAGTATTTACGAAAGCTTACAATATAATAAGGGAAATGAAATACGTACACAAACTCATAAAACAACGATAGTTCTCGCATGGTTAGTGTTTGCTTGTTGCTAAAACCTCTAATCCTAAATGGTTTCATTTCTCAAGCCTTCTAAACAAACTCCTATACTAATTCAATCGAATCAAAGCATGATGATCAATGAAATCAAGCTAAACAATACAAAAGGAGCGTTTGAATATACTATCAAAACCGATTCCAAATCGAATAATGAGACCATATTAATAACCCTTTAATCGTTCAACTTCATTCCAAACTCATCCAAAACACTCAACAACAATGTTTAAACACTCTTGCATTTAAAATGCACATAAATGAATCAAAATGACAACTCTTGACCCACAGAATCATTTATTATGCACTAGTGAAATATTTCAAGTTGAAAAGCAGCAAAAAACTACTCGTATTCACTCAATACGAACAGAGAATCAAATTACACATGTCGAACAAACTTAATCAGACGTTAAGGACAACACTCAATATGTGATCCAGGAATAAAAAGTCAAATCAAGCTAACACGATCAAATTAATTAGATATCCATGAATTTCCCTCAAAATTATGTAATTATATATTTGTGTATCGAAGTATTCACGAAAGCTTACAATATAACAAAGGAAATGAAATACGTATACAAACTCATAAAACAACGATAGTTCTCGCATGGATAGTTTTTGCTTGTTGCTAAAACCTCTAATCCTAAGTGGTTTCACTTCTCAAGCCTTCTAAACAAACTCCTATACTAATTCAATCGAATCAAAGCATGATGATCAATGAAATCAAACTAAACAATAACAAAAGGAGCGTTTAAATATACTATTAAAACCGAAACCAAAACGAATAATGACAACATATTAATAACCCTTTAATCGTTCAACTTCATTCCAAACTCATCCAAAAGACTCATCAACCATGTTTAAACACTCTTGCATTTAAAATGCACATAAATGAATCAAAATGACAACTCTTGACCCACAGAATCATTTATTGTGCACTAGTGAAATATTTCAAGTTGTAAAGTAGCAAAAAACTACTCGTATTCACTCATATGAACAGAGAATCAAATTACACTTGTCGAACGAACTTAATCAGACGTTAAGGACAACACTTAATATGTGATCAATGAATAAAAAGTCAAATCAAGCTAACACATCAATGAATTAGATTTCCATGAATTTTCCTCAGAATTATGTAATTATATATTTGTGCATCAAAGTATTCATGAAAGCTTACAATAAACAAGGGAAATGAAGTACGTATACAAACTCATAAAACAACGATAGTTCTCGCATGGATAGTTTTTGCTTGTTGTTAAAACCTCTAATCCAATGTGGTTTCACTTCTCAAGCCTTCTAAACAAACTCCTGTACTAATTTAATCCAATCAAAGCATGATGATCAATGAAATCACGCTAAACAATACAAAAGGAGCGTTTGAATATACTATCAAAACCGAAACCAAAACGAATAAGACCATATTAATAATCCTTTAATCGTTCAACTTCATTCCAAACTCATCCAAAACACCCAACAACCATGTTTAAACACTCTTGCATTTAAAATGCACATAAATGAATCAAAATGACAACTCTCGATCCACAGAATCATTTATTGTGCACTAGTGAAATATTTCAAGTTGTAAAGTAGCAAAAAACTACTCGTATTCACTCAATATGAACAGAGAATCAAATTACACTTGTCGAACGAACTTAATCAGACGTTAAGGACAACACTTAATATGTGATCAATGAATAAAAAGTCAAATCAAGCTAACACGATCAAATGAATTAGATATCCATGAATTTCCCTCAAAATTATGTAATTATATATTTGTGCATCGAAGTATTCGCGAAAGCTTACAATATAACAAAGGAAATGAAATACGTACACAAACTCATAAAACAACGATAGTTCTCGCATGGATAGTTTTTGCTTGTTGCTAAAACCTCTAATCCTAAGTGGTTTTACTTCTCAAGCCTTCTAAACAAACTTCTATACTAATTTAATCGAATCAAAGCATGATGATCAATGAAATCAAACTAAACAATCAAAAGGAGCGTTTAATATACTATAAAACCGAAACCAAAACGAATAATGACAACATATTAATCCTTTAATCGTTCAACTTCATTCCAAACTCATCCAAAACACTCAACAACCATGTTTAAACACTCTTGCATTTAAAATGCACATAAATGAATCAAAATGACAACTCTTGACCCACAGAATCATTTATTGTGCACTAGTGAAATATTTCAAGTTGTAAAGTAGCAAAAAACTACTCGTATTCACTCAATATGAACAGAGAATCAAATACACTTGTCGAACAAACTTAATCAGACGTTAAGGACAACACTTAATATGTGATCAATGAATAAAAGTCAAATCAAGCTAACACAATCAAATGAATTAGATTTCCATGATTTTCCTCAGAATTATGTAATTATATATTTGTGCATCAAAGTATTCGCGAAAGCTTACAATAAAACAAGGAGATGAAGTACGTATACAAACTCATAAAACAACGATAGTTCTCGCATGGATAGTTTTTGCTTGTTGTTAAAACCTCTAATCCAATGTGGTTTCACTTCTCAAGCCTTCTAAACAAACTCCTACTACTAATTTAATCCAATCAAAGCATGATGATCAATGAAATCACGCTAAACATACAAAAGGAGCGTTTGAATATACTATCAAAACCGAAACCAAAACGAATAATGAGACCATATTAATAATCCTTTAATCGTTCAACTTCATTCCAAACTCATCCAAACACCCAACAACCATGTTTAAACACTCTTGCATTTAAAATACACATAAATGAATTAAGATTACAACTGTTGATCCACAGAATCATTTATTGTGCACTAGTGAAATATTTCAAGTTGTAAAGTAGCAAAAAAACTACTCGTATTCTCTCAATATGAACAGAGAATCAAATTACACTTGTCGAAAGAACTTAATCAGACGTTAAGGACAACACTTAATATGTGATCAATGAATAAAAAGTCAAATCAAGCTAACACGATCAAATGAATTAGATATCCATGAATTTCCCTCAAAATTATGTAAATATATATTTGTGCGTCGAAGTATTCACGAAAGCTTACAATATAATAAGGGAAATGAAGTATGTATACAAACTCATAAAACAACGATAGTTTTCGCAAGGATAGTTTTTGCTTGTTGCTAAAACCTCTAATCCTAAGTGGTTTTACTTCTCAAGCCTTCTAAACAAACTTCTATACTAATTTAATCGAATCAAAGCATGATGATCAATGAAATCAATCTAAACAATAACAAAAGGAGCGTTTGAATATACTATCAAAACCGAAACCAAAACGAATAATGACACCATATTAATAACCCTTTAATCGTTCAACTTCATTCCAAACTCATCCAAAACACTCAACAACCATGTTTAAACACTCTTGCATTTAAAATGCACATAAATGAATCAAGATTACAACTGTTGACCCACAGAATCATTTATTGTGCACTAGTGAAATATTCCAAGTTGTAAAGTAGCAAAAAACTACTCGTATTCACTCAATATGAACAGAGAATCAAATTACACTTGTCGAACGAACTTAATCAGACGTTAAGGACAACACTTAATATGTGATCAATGAATAAAGTCAAATCAAGCTAACACGATCAAATGAATTAGATTTCCATGAATTTTCCTCAGAATTATGTAATTATATATTGTGCATCAAAGTATTCGCGAAAGCTTACAATAACAGGGAGATGAAGTACGTATACAACTAATAAAACAACGATATGTTCTCGCATAGATAGTTTTTGCTTGTTGTTAAAACCTCTAATCCAATGTGGTTTCACTTCTCAAGCCTTCTAAACAAACTCCTGTACTAATTTAATCCAATCAAAGCATGTTGATCAATGAAATCACGCTAAACAATACAAAAGGAGCGTTTGAATATACTATCAAAACCGAAACCAAAACGAATAATGAACCATATTAATAACCCTTTAATCGTTCAACTTCATTCCAAACTCATCCAAACACTCAACAACCATGTTTAAACACTCTTGCATTTAAAATGCACATAAATGAATCAAATGACAACTCTCGATCCACAGAATCATTTATTGTGCACTAGTGAAATATTTCAAGTTGTAAAGTAGCAAAAAACTACTCGTATTCACTCAATATGAACAGAGAATAAAATTACACCTGTCGAACGAACTTAATCAGACGTTAAGGACAACACTTAATATGTGATCAATGAATAAAAAGTCAAATCAAGCTAATACGTACGATCAAATGAATTAGATATCCATGAATTTCACTCAAATTATGTAATATATATTTGTGCATCGAAGTATTCATGAAAGCTTACAATATAACAAGGGAAATGAAATACGTATACAAACTCATAAAACAACGATAGTTCTCGCATGGTTAGTGTTTGCTTGTTGCTAAAACCTCTAATCCAATGTGGTTTCACTTCTCAAGCCTTCTAAACAAACACCTGTACTAATTTAATCCAATCAAAGCACGATGATCAATGAAATCACGTTAAACAATACAAAAGGAGGGTTTGAATATACTATCAAAACCAAAACCGAAACGAATAATGAGACCTTATTAATAACACTTTAATCGTTCAACTTCATTCCAAACTCTTCCAAAACACTCAACAACCATATTTAAACAATCTTGCATTTAAAATACACATAAATGAATCAAAATGACAACTCTGATTCACGAATCATTTATTGTGCACTAGTGAAATATTTCAAGTTGTAAAGTAGCAAAAAACTACTCGTATTCACTCAATATGAACAGAGAATCAAATTACACTGTCGAACGAACTTAATCAGACGTTAAGGACAACACTTAATATGTGATCAATGAATAAAAAGTCAAATCAAGCTAACACTATCAAATGAATTAGATTTCCATGAATTTTCCTCAGAATTATGTAATTATATATTTGTGCAAAATGAAGGATGGTACAAACTCATAAACCTACGATAGTTCTCGCATGGATAGTTTTTGCTTGTTGTTAAAACCTCTAATCCAATGTGGTTTCACTTCTCAAGCCTTCTAAACAAACTCCTGTACTAATTTTATCGAATCAAAGCATTATGATCAATGAAATCACGGTAAACAATACAAAAGGAGCGTTTGAATATACTATCAAAACCGAAACCAAAACGAATAATGAGACATATTAATAACCCTTTAATCGTTCAACTTCATTCCAAACTCATCCAAACACTCAACAACCATGTTTAAACACTCTCTTGCATTTAAAATGCCATAAATGAATCAAAATGACAACTCTCGATCCCAGAAATCATTTATTGTGCCCTAGTGAAATATTTCAAGTTGTAAAGTAGCAAAAAACTACTCGTATTCACTCAATATGAACAGAGAATCAAATTACACATGTCGAACGAACTTAATCAGACGTTAAGGACAACACTTAATAAGTGATCAATGAATAAAAAGTTAAATCAAGCTAACACGATCAAATGATTTAGATTTCCATGAATTTTCCTCAGAATTATGTAATTATATATTTGTGCCTCAAAGTATTCATGAAAGCTTACAATAAAACAAGGGAGATGAAGTACGTATACAAACTAATAAAACAATGATAGTTCTCGCATAGATAGTTTTTGCTTGTTGTTAAAACCTCTAATCCAATGTGGTTTTACTTCTCAAGCCTTCTAAACAAACTCCTGTACTAATTTAATCCAATCAAAGCATGATGATCAATGAAATCACGCTAAACAATAAAAAAGGAGCGTTTGAATATACTATCAAAACCGAAACCAAAACGAATAATGAGACCATATTAATAACCCTTTAATCGTTCAACTTCATTCCAAACTCATCCAAAACACTCAACAACCATGTTTAAACACTCTTGCATTTAAAATGCACATAAATGAATCAAAATGACAACTCTTGACCCACAGAATCATTTATTATGCACTAGTGAAATATTTCAAGTTGAAAAGCAGCAAAAAACTACTCGTATTCACTCAATATGAACAGAGAATCAAATTACACATGTCGAACAACTTAATCAGACGTTAAGGACAACACTCATATGTGATCCATGAATAAAAGTCAAAATCAAGCTAACACGATCAAATGAATTAGATATCCATGAATTTCCCTCAAAATATGTATTTATATTTGTGTATCGAAGTATTCGCGAAAGCTTACAATAAAACAAGGAAATGAATACGTATACAAACTCATAAAACAACGATAGTTCTCGCATGGATAGTTTTTGCTTGTTGCTAAAACCTCTAATCCTAAGTGGTTTCACTTCTCAAGCCTTCTAAACAAACTCCTATACTAATTCAATCGAATCAAAGCATGATGATCAATGAAATCAAACTAAACAATAACAAAAGGAGCGTTTAAATATACTATTAAAACCGAAACCAAAACGAATAATGACAACATATTAATAACCCTTTAATCGTTCAACTTCATTCCAAACTCATCCAAAAGACTCATCAACCATGTTTAAACACTCTTGCATTTAAAATGCACATAAATGAATCAATATGACAACTCTTGACCCACAAAATCATTTATTATGCACTAGTGAAATATTTCAAGTTGTAAAGCAGCAAAAAACTACTCGTATTCACTCAATACGAACAGAGAATCAAATTACACTTGTCGAACGAACTTAATCAGACGTTAAGGACAACAATTAATATGTGATCAATGAATAAAAAGTCAAATCAAGCTAACTCAATCAAATGAATTAGATTTCCATGAATTTTCCTCAGAATTATGTAATTATATATTTGTGCATCAAAGTATTCATGAAAGCTTACAATAAAACAAGGGAGATGAAGTACGTATACAAACTAATAAAACAACGATAGTTCTCGCATAGATAGTTTTTGCTTGTTGTTAAAACCTCTAATCCAATGTGGTTTCACTTCTCAAGCCTTCTAAACAAACTCCTGTACTAATTTAATCCAATCAAAGCATGTTGATCAATGAAATCACGCTAAACAATACAAAAGGAGCGTTTGAATATACTATCAAAACCGAAACCAAAACGAATAATGAGACCATATTAATAATCCTTTAATCATTCAACTTCATTCCAAACTCATCCAAAACACCCAACAACCATGTTTAAACACTCTTGCATTTAAAATGCACATAAATGAATCAAAATGACAACTCTCGATCCACAGAATCATTTATTGTGCACTAGTGTAATATTTCAAGTTGTAAAGTAGCAAAAAACTAGTCGTATTCACTCAATATGAACAGAGAATCAAATTACACTTGTCGAATGAACTTAATCAGACGTTAAGGACAACACTTAATATGTGATCAATGAATAAAAAGTCAAATCAAGCTAATACATACGATCAAATGAATTAGATATCCATGAATTTCACTCAAAATTATGTAATTATATATTTGTGCATCGAAGTATTCACGAAAGCTTACAATATAACAAAGGAAATGAAATACGTATACAAACTCATAAAATAACGATAGTTCTCGCATGGATAGTTTTTGCTTGTTGCTAAAACCTCTAATCCTAAGTGGTTTTACTTCTCAAGCCTTCTAAACAAACTCCTATACTAATTCAATCGAATCAAAGCATGATGATCAATGAAATCAAACTAAACAATAACAAAAGGAGCATTTAAATATACTATTAAAACCGAAACCAAAACGAATAATGACAACATATTAATCCTTTAATCGTTCAACTTCATTCCAAACTCATCCAAAAGACTCATCAACCATGTTTAAACACTCTTGCATTTAAAATGCACATAAATGAATCAAAATGACCACTATTGACCCACAGAATCATTTATTATGCACTAGTGAAATATTTCAAGTTGTAAAGCAGCAAAAAACTACTCGTATTCACTCAATACGAACAGAGAATCAAATTACACTTGTCGAACAAACTTAATCAGACGTTAAGGACAACACTTAATATGTGATCAATGAATAAAAGTCAAATCAAGCTAACACAATCAAATGAATTAGATTTCCATGAATTTTCCTCAGAATTATGTAATTATATATTTGTGCATCAAAGTATTCATGAAAGCTTACAATAAAACAAGGGAGATGAAGTACGTATACAAACTAATAAAACAACGATAGTTCTCGCATAGATAGTTTTTGCTTGTTGTTAAAACCTCTAATCCAATGTGGTTTCACTTCTCAAGCCTTCTAAACAAACTCCTGTACTAATTTAATCCAATCAAAGCATGTTGATCAATGAAATCACGCTAAACAATACAAAAGGAGCGTTTGAATATACTATCAAAACCGAAACCAAAACGAATAATGAGACCATATTAATAATCCTTTAATCATTCAACTTCATTCCAAACTCATCCAAACACCAACAACCATGTTTAACACTCTTGCATTTAAATGCACATAAATGAATCAAAATGACAACTCTCGATTCACAGAATCATTTATTGTGCACTAGTGTAATATTTCAAGTTGTAAAGTAGCAAAAAACTAGTCGTATTCACTCAATATGAACAGAGAATCAAATTACACTTGTCGAATGAACTTAATCAGACGTTAAGGACAACACTTAATATGTGATCAATGAATAAAAAGTCAAATCAAGCTAATACATACGATCAAATGAATTATATATCCATGAATTTCACTCAAAATTATGTAATTATATATTTGTGCATCGAAGTATTCACGAAAGCTTACAATATAACAAAGGAAATGAAATACGTATACAAACTCATAAAATAACGATAGTTCTCGCATGGATAGTTTTTGCTTGTTGCTAAAACCTCTAATCCTAAGTGGTTTTACTTCTCAAGCCTTCTAAACAAACTCCTATACTAATTCAATCGAATCAAAGCATGATGATCAATGAAATCAAACTAAACAATAACAAAAGGAGGGTTTAAATATACTATTAAAACGGAAACCAAAACGAATAATGACAACATATTAATCCTTTAATCGTTCAACTTCATTCCAAACTCATCCAAAAGACTCATCAACCATGTTTAAACACTCTTGCATTTAAAATGCACATAAATGAATCAAAATGACCACTATTGACCCACAGAATCATTTATTATGCACTAGTGAAATATTTCAAGTTGTAAAGCAGCAAAAAACTACTCGTATTCACTCAATACGAACAGAGAATCAAATTACACTTGTCGAACAAACTTAATCAGACGTTAAGGACAACACTTAATATGTGATCAATGAATAAAAGTCAAATCAAGCTAACACAATCAAATGAATTAGATTTCCATGAATTTTCCTCAGAATTATGTAATTATATATTTGTGCATCAAAGTATTCATGAAAGCTTACAATAAAACAAGGGAGATGAAGTACGTATACAAACTAATAAAACAACGATAGTTCTCGCATAGATAGTTTTTGCTTGTTGTTAAAACCTCTAATCCAATGTGGTTTCACTTCTCAAGCCTTCTAAACAAACTCCTGTACTAATTTAATCCAATCAAAGCATGTTGATCAATGAAATCACGCTAAACAATACAAAAGGAGCGTTTGAATATACTATCAAAACCGAAACCAAAACGAATAATGAGACCATATTAATAACCCTTTAATCATTCAACTTCATTCCAAACTCATCCAAAACACCCAACAACCATGTTTAAACACTCTTGCATTTAAAATGCACATAAATGAATCAAATGACAACTCTCGATCCACAGAATCATTTATTGTGCACTAGTGTAATATTTCAAGTTGTAAAGTAGCAAAAAACTAGTCGTATTCACTCAATATGAACAGAGAATCAAATTACACCTGTCGAATGAACTTAATCAGACGTTAAGGACAACACTTAATATGTGATCAATGAATAAAAAGTCAAATCAAGCTAATACGTACGATCAAATGAATTAGATATCCATGAATTTCACTCAAAATTATGTAATTATATATTTATGCATCGAAGTATTCATGAAAGCTTACAATATAACAAGGGAAATGAAATACGTATACAAACTCATAAAACAACGATAGTTCTCGCATGGTTAGTGTTTGCTTGTTGCTAAAACCTCTAATCCAATGTGGTTTCACTTCTCAAGCCTTCTAAACAAACTCCTGTACTAATTTTATCGAATCAAAGCATTATGATCAATGAAATCACGGTAAATAATACAAAAGGAGCGTTTGAATATACTATCAAAACCGAAACCAAAATGAATAGTGAGACCATATTAATAACCCTTTAATCGTTCAACTTCATTCCAAACTCATCCAAACACTCAACAGCCATGTTTAAACACTCTTGCATTTAAAATACACATAAATGAATCAAAATGACAACTCTCGATTCACGGAATCATTTATTATGCACTAGTGAGATATTTCAAGTTGTAAAGTAGCAAAAAACTACTCGTATTCACTCAATATGAACAGAGAATCAAATTACACATGTCGAACGAACTTAATCAGACGTTAAGGACAACACTTAATATGTGATTAATGAATAAAAAGTCAAATCAAGCTAACACTATCAAATGAATTAGATTTCCATGAATTTTCCTCAGAATTATGTAATTATATATTTGTGCAAAATGAAGTATGTATACAAACTCATAAAACTACGATAGTTCTCGCATGGATAGTTTTTGCTTGTTGTTAAAACCTCTAATCCAATGTGGTTTCACTTCTCAAGCCTTCTAAACAAACTCCTGTACTAATTTTATCGAATCAAAGCATTATGATCAATGAAATCACGGTAAACAATACAAAAGGAGCGTTTGAATATACTATCAAAACCGAAACCAAAACGAATAGTGAGACCATATTAATAACCCTTTAATCATTTAACTTCATTCCAAACTCATCCAAAACACTCAACAACCATTTTTAAACACTCTTGCATTTAAAATGCACATAAATGAATCAAATGACAACTCTCGATCCCCAGAATCATTTATTGTGCCTAGTGAAATATTTCAAGTTGTAAAGTAGCAAAAAACTACTCGTATTCACTCAATATGAACAGAGAATCAAATTACACTGTCGAACGAACTTAATCAGACGTTAAGGACAACACTTAATAGTGATCAATGAATAAAAAGTCAATCAAGCTAACACGATCAAATGAATTAGATTTCCATGAATTTCCTCAGAATTATGTAATTATATTTTGTGCATCAAAGTATTCGCGAAAGCTTACAATAACAAGGGAAATGAAGTACGTATACAAACTCATAAAACAAAGATAGTTCTCGCATAGATAGTTTTTGCTTGTTGTTAAAACCTCTAATCCAATGTGTTTCACTTCTCAGCCTTCTAAACAAACTCCTGTACTAATTTTATCCAATCAAAGCATGATGATCAATGAAATCACGCTAAACAATACAAAGGAGCGTTTGAATATACTATCAAAACCGAAACCAAAACGAATAATGAGACCATATTAATAACCCTTTAATCGTTCAACTTCATTCCAAACTCATCCAAACACTCAACAACCATGTTTAAACACTCTTGCATTTAAAATGCACATAAATGAATCAAAATGACAACTCTCGATCTACAGAATATTTATTGTGCCTAGTGAAATATTTCAAGTTGTAAAGTAGCAAAAACTACTCGTATTCACTCAATATGAACAGAGAATCAAATTACACATGTCGAACAAACTTAATCAGACGTTAAGGACAACACTTAATATGTGATCGATGAATAAAAAGTCAAATCAAGCTAACACGATCAAATGAATTAGATTCCATGAATTTCCTCAGAATTATGTAATTATATATTTGTGCATCAAAGTATTCGCGAAAGCTTACAATAAAACAAGGGAAATGAAGTACGTATACAAACTCATAAAACAACGATAGTTCTCGCATGGATAGTTTTTGCTTGTTGTTAAAACCTCTAATCCAATGTGGTTTCACTCCTCAAGCCTTTTAAACAAACTCTTGTACTAATTTAATCCAATCAAAGCATGATAATCAATGAAATCACGCTAAACAATACAAAAGAAGCATTTGAATATACTATCAGAACCGAAACCAAAACGAATAATGACAACAAATTATTAACCCTTTAATCGTTCAACTTCATTCCAAACTCATCCAAAACACTCAACAACCATGTTTAAACACTCTTGCATTTTAAATCCACATAAATGAATCAAAATGACAACTCTTGACCCACAGAATCATTTATTATGCACTAGTGAAATATTACAAGTTGTAAAGTAGCAAAAAACTACTCGTATTCACTCAATATGAACAGAGAATCAAATTACACATGTCGAACGAACTTAATCAGACGTTAAGGACAACACTTAATATGTGATCAATGAAGAAAAAGTCAAATCAAGCTAACACGATCAAAGAATTAGATTTCCATGAATTTTCCTCAGAATTATGTCGATAACCAATCAATCGAAAGCTTACAAGGGAAATGAAGTATTCGCGAAAGCTTACAATAAAACAAGGGAAATGAAGTACGTATACAAACTCATAAAACAACGATAGTTCTGCATGGATAGTTTTTGCTTGTTGTTAAAACCTCTAATCCAATGTGGTTTCACTTCTCAAGACTTCTAAACAAACTCATGTACTAATTTTATCCAATCAAGGCATTATGATCAATGAAATCACGGTAAACAATACAAAAGGAGCGTTTGAATATACTATTAAAACCAAAAACAAAACGAATAATGAGACCATATTAATAACCCTTTAATCGTTCAACTTCATTCCAAACTCTTCCAAAACACTCAACAACCATGTTTAAACACTCTTGCATTTAAAGTACACATAAATGAATCAAAATGACAACTCTTGATCAACAAAATCATTTATTGTGCACTAGTGAAATATTTCAAGTTGTAAAGTAGTAAAAAACTACTCGTATTCACTCAATATTAACAGAGAAACAAATTACACTTGTCGAAAGAACTTAATCAGACGTTAAGGACAACACTTAATATGTGAACAATGAATAAAAACTCAAATCAAGCTAACACGATCAAATGAATTATATTTTCATGAATTTCCCTCAAAATTATGTAATTATATATTTGTGCATCGAAGTATTCCCGAAAGCATACAATATAGCAAGGGAAATGAAGTACGTATACAAACTCATAAAACAACGAAAGTTCTCGCATGGTTAGTGTTTGCTTGCTGCTAAAACCTCTAATCCTAAGTGGTTTCAATTCTCAAGCCTTCTAAATAAACTCCTATATCAATTTAATCGAATCAAAGCATGATGATCAATGAAATCAAACTAAGCAATAACAAACGGAGCGTTTAAATATACTATCAAAACCGAAACCAAAACGAATTATGACAACATATTAATAACACTTTAATCGTTCAACTTCATTCCAAACTCATCCAAAACACTCAACAACCATGTTTAAACACTCTTGCATTTAAAATACACATAAATGAATCAAAATGACAACCTTGACCCATAGAATCATTTATTGTGCACTAGTAAATATTACAAGTTGTAAAGTAGCAAAAAACTACTCGTATTCACTCAATATGAACAGAGAATCAAATTACACATGTCGAACGAACTTAATCAGACGTTAAGGACAACACTTAATATGTGATCAATGAATAAAAAATCAAATCAAGCTAACACGATCAAATAAATTAGATTTCCATGAATTTTCCTCAGAATTATGTCGATAACCTCAGACCAATTCGAAAGCTTACAAGGGAATGAAGTATTCACAAAAGCTTACAATAAAACAAGGAAATGAAGTACGTATACAAACTCATAAAACAACGATAGTTCTCGCATAGATAGTTTTTGCTTGTTGTTAAAACTTCTAATCAAATGTGGTTTCACTTCTTAAGCCTTCTAAACAAACTCCTGTACTAATTTTATCCAATCAAAGCATGATGATAAATGAAATCACCCTAAACAATACAAAAGGAGCGTTTAAATTTACTATCAAAACCGAAACCAAAATGAATAATGATACCATATTAATAACCCTTTAATCGTTCAACTTCAGTCCAAACTCATCCAAAACTCAACAACCATGTTTAAACACTCTTGCATTTAAAATGCATATAAATGAATCAAAATGACAACTCTCGATCCACAGAATCATTTATTGTGCCCTGGTGAAATATTTCAAGTTGTAAAGTAGCAAAAAACTACTCGTATTCACTCAATATGAATAGAGAATCAAATTACACTTGTTGAAGGAACTTAATCAGACGTCAAGGACAATACTTAAAATGTGATCAATGAACAAAAAGTCAAATCAAGCTAACACGATCAAATAAATTAGATATCCATGAATTTACCTCAAAATTATGTAATTATATATTTGTGCATCGAAGTATTCACGAAAGCTTACAATATAACAAAGGAAATGAAATACGTATACAAACTCATAAAACAACGATAGTTCTCGTATGGATAGTTTTTGCTTGTTGCTAAAACCTCTAGTCCTAAGTGGTTTCACTTCTCAAGCCTTCTAAACAAACTCCTATACTAATTTAATCCAATCAAAGCATGATGATCAATGAAATCACGCTAAACAATACTAAAGGAGCGTTTGAATATACTATCAGAACCGAAACCAAAACGAATAATGACAACATATTAATAACCCTTTAATCGTTCAACTTCATTCCAAACTCATCCAAAACACTCAACAACCATGTTTAAACACTCTTGCATTTAAAATACACATAAATGAATCAAAATAACAACTCTTGACCCACAGAATCATTTATTGTGCACTAGTGAAATATTACAAGTTGTAAAGTAGCAAAAAACTACTCGTATTCACTCAATATGAACAGAGAATCAAATTACACATGTCGAACAAACTTAATCAGACGTTAAGGACAACACTTAATATGTGATCAATGAATAAAAAGTCAAATCAAGCTAACACGATCAAATGAATTAGATTTCCATGAATTTTCCTCAGAATTATGTCGATAACCTCAGACCAATCAATAGAAAGCTTACAAGGGAAATGAAGTAATCGCAAAAGCTTACAATAAAACAAGGGAAATGAAGTACGTATACAAACTCATAAAACAACGATAGTTCTCGCATAGATAGTTTTTGCTTGTTGTTAAAACCTCCAATCCAATGTGGTTTCACTTCTCAAGCCTTCTAAACAAACTCCTATACTAATTCAATCGAATCAAAGCATGATGATCAATGAAATCAAACTAAACAATAACAAAAGGAGCGTTTAAATATACTATCAAATCCGAAACCAAAACGAATAATGACAACATATTAATAACCCTTTAATCGTTCAACTTCAGTCCAAACTCTTCCAAAACACTCAACAACCATGTTTAAACACTCTTGCATTTAAAATGCATATAAATGAATCAAAATGACAACTCTCGATCCACAGAATCATTTATTGTGCCCAAGTGAAATATTTCAAGTTGTAAAGTAGCAAAAAACTACTCGTATTCACTCAATATGAACAGAGAATCAAATTACACTTGTCAAAGGAACTTAATCAGACGTCAAGGACAACACTTAAAATGTTATCAATCAACAAAAAGTCAAATCAAGCTAACACGATCAAATGAATTAGATATCCATGAATTTCCCTCAAAATTATGTAATTATATATTTGTGCATCGAAGTATTCACGAAAGCTTACAATATAACAAAGGAAATGAAATACGTATACAAACTCATAAAACAACGATAGTTCTCGCATTGATAGTTTTTGCTTGTTGCTAAAACCTCTAATCCTAAGTGGTTTCACTTCTCAAGCCTTCTAAACAAACTCCTATACTAATTCAATCGAATCAAAGCATGATGATCAATGAAATCAAACTAAACAATAACAAAAGGAGCGTTTAAATATACTATCAAATCCGAAACCGAAACGAATAATGACAACATATTAATAACCCTTTAATCGTTCAACTTCATTCCAAACTCATCCAAAACACTCAACAACCATGTTGAAACACTCTTGCATTTAAAATACACATAAATCAATCAAAATGGCAACTCTTGACCCACAGAATCATTTATTGTGCACTAGTGAAATATTACAAGTTGTAAAGTAGAAAAAAACTACTCGTATTCACTCAATATGAACAGAGAATCAAATTACACATGTCGAACGAACTTAATCAGACGTTAAGGACAACACTTAATATGTGATCAATGAATAAAAAGTCAAATCAAGCTAACACGATCAAATAAATTAGATTTCCATGAATTTTCCTCAGAATTATGTCGATAACCTCAGACCAATCAATCGAAAGCTTACAAGGGAAATGAAGTATTCGCAAAAGCTTACAATAAAACAAGGGAAATGAAGTACGTATACAAACTCATAAAACAACGATAGTTCTCGCATAGATAGTTTTTGCTTGTTGTTAAAACTTCTAATCAAATGTGGTTTCACTACCTAAGCCTTCTAAACAAACTGCTGTACTAATTTTATCCAATCAAAGCATGATGATAAATGAAATCACCCTAAACAATACAAAAGGAGCGTTTAAATTTACTATCAAAACCGAAACCAAAATGAATAATGATACCATATTAATAACCCTTTAATCGTTCAACTTCTGTCCAAACTCATCCAAAACACTCAACAACCATGTTTAAACACTCTTGCATTTAAAATGCATATAAATGAATCAAAATGACAACTCTCGATCCACAGAATCATTTATTGTGCCCTGGTGAAATATTTCAAGTTGTAAAGTAGCAAAAAACTACTCGTATTCTCTCAATATGAATAGAGAATCAAATTACACTTGTCGAAGGAACTTAATCAGATGTCAAGGACAATACTTAAAATGTGATCAATGAACAAAAAGTCAAATCAAGCTAACACGATCAAATAAATTAGATATCCATGAATTTCCCTCAAAATTATGTAATTATATATTTGTGCATCGAAGTATTCACGAAAGCTTACAATATAACAAAGGAAATGAAATACGTATACAAACTCATAAAACAACGATAGTTCTCGTATGGATAGTTTTTGCTTGTTGCTAAAACCTCTAGTCCTAAGTGGTTTCACTTCTCAAGCCTTCTAAACAAACTCCTATACTAATTTAATCCAATCAAAGCATGATGATCAATGAAATCACGCTAAACAATACTAAAAGAGCGTTTGAATATACTATCAGAACCGAAACCAAAACGAATAATGACAACATATTAATAACCCTTTAATCGTTCAACTTCATTCCAAACTCATCCAAAACACTCAACAACCATGTTTAAACACTCTTGCGTTTAAAATACACATAAATGAATCAAAATAACAACTCTTGACCCACAGAATCATTTATTGTGCACTAGTGAAATATTACAAGTTGTAAAGTAGCAAAAAACTACTCGTATTCACTCAATATGAACAGAGAATCAAATTACACATGTCGAACAAACTTAATCAGACGTTAAGGACAACACTTAATATGTGATCAATGAATAAAAAGTCAAATCAAGCTAACACGATCAAATGAATTAGATTTCCATGAATTTTCCTCAGAATTATGTCGATAACCTCAGACCAATCAATCGAAAGCTTACAAGGGAAATGAAGTATTCGCAAAAGCTTACAATAAAACAAGGGAAATGAAGTACGTATACAAACTCATAAAACAACGATAGTTCTCGCATAGATAGTTTTTGCTTGTTGTTAAAACCTCCAATCCAATGTGGTTTCACTTCTCAAGCCTTCTAAACAAACTCCTATACTAATTCAATCGAATCAAAGCATGATGATCAATGAAATCAAACTAAACAATAACAAAAGGAGCGTTTAAATATACTATCAAATCCGAAACCAAAACGAATAATGACAACATATTAATAACCCTTTAATCGTTCAACTTCAGTCCAAACTCTTCCAAAACACTCAACAACCATGTTTAAACACTCTTGCATTTAAAATGCATATAAATGAATCAAAATGACAACTCTCGATCCACAGAATCATTTATTGTGCCCTAGTGAAATATTTCAAGTTGTAAAGTAGCAAAAAACTACTCGTATTCACTCAATATGAACAGAGAATCAAATTACACTTGTCAAAGGAACTTAATCAGACGTCAAGGACAACACTTAAAATGTTATCAATCAACAAAAAGTCAAATCAAGCTAACACGATCAAATGAATTAGATATCCATGAATTCCCTCAAAATTATGTAATTATATATTTGTGCATCGAAGTATTCACGAAAGCTTACAATATAACAAAGGAAATGAAATACGTATACAAACTCATAAAACAACGATAGTTCTCGCATTGATAGTTTTTGCTTGTTGCTAAAACCTCTAATCCTAAGTGGTTTCACTTCTCAAGCCTTCTAAACAAACTCCTATACTAATTCAATCGAATCAAAGCATGATGATCAATGAAATCAAACTAAACAATAACAAAAGGAGCGTTTAAATATACTATCAAATCCGAAACCGAAACGAATAATGACAACATATTAATAACCCTTTAATCGTTCAACTTCATTCCAAACTCATCCAAAACACTCAACAACTATGTTGAAACACTCTTGCATTTAAAATACTCATAAATCAATCAAAATGACAACTCTTGACTCCCAGAATCATTTATTGTGCACTAGTGAAATATTACAAGTTGTAAAGTAGCAAAAAACTACTCGTATTCACTCAATATGAATAGAGAATCAAATTACACATGTCGAACGAACTTAATCAGACGTTAAGGACAACACTTAATATGTGATCAATGAATAAAAAGTCAAATCAAGCTAACACGATCAAATGAATTAGATTTCCATGAATTTTCCTCAGAATTATGTCGATAACCTCAGACCAATCAATCGAAAGCTTACAAGGGAAATGAAGTATTCGCAAAAGCTTACAATAAAACAAGGGAAATGAAGTACGTATACAAACTCATAAAACAACGATAGTTCTCGCATATATAGTTTTTGCTTGTTGTTAAAACCTCTAATCCAATGTGGTTTCACTTCTCAAGCCTTCTAAACAAACTCCTATACTAATTTTTATCCAATCAAAGCATGATGATCAATGAAATCACGCTAAACAATACAAAAGGAGCGTTTGAATATACTATTAAAACCGAAACCGAAACGAATAATGGCAACATATTAATAACCTTTAATCGTTCAACTTCATTCCAAACACTTCCAAAACAGTCAACAACCATGTTTAAAAACTCTTGCATTTAAAATACGCATAAATGAATCAAAATGACAACTCTCGATCCACAGAATCATTTATTGTGCCCTAGTGAAATATTTCAAGTTGTAAAGTAGCAAAAAACTACTCGTATTCACTCAATATGAACAGAGAATCAAATTACACTTGTCAAAGGAACTTAATCAGACGTCAAGGACAACACTTAAAATGTTATCAATCAACAAAAAGTCAAATCAAGCTAACACGATCAAATGAATTAGATATCCATGAATTTCCCTCAAAATTATGTAATTATATATTTGTGCATCGAAGTATTCACGAAAGCTTACAATATAACAAAGGAAATGAAATACGTATACAAACTCATAAAACAACGATAGTTCTCGCATTAATAGTTTTTGCTTGTTGCTAAAACCTCTAATCCTAAGTGGTTTCACTTCTCAAGCCTTCTAAACAAACTCCTATACTAATTCAATCGAATCAAAGCATGATGATCAATGAAATCAAACTAAACAATAACAAAAGGAGCGTTTAAATATACTATCAAATCCGAAACCGAAACGAATAATGACAACATATTAATAACCCTTTAATCGTTCAACTTCATTCCAAACTCATCCAAAACACTCAACAACCATGTTGAAACACTCTTGCATTTAAAATACCCATAAATTAATCAAAATGACAACTCTTGACCCACAGAATCATTTATTGTGCACTAGTGAAATATTACAAGTTGTAAAGTAGCAAAAAACTACTCGTATTCACTCAATATGAACAGAGAATCAAATTACACATGTCGAACGAACTTAAGCAGACGTTAAGAACAACACTTAATATGTGATCAATGAATAAAAAGTCAAATCAAGCTAACACGATCAAATGAATTAGATTTCCATGAATTTTCCTCAGAATTATGTCGATAACCTCAGACCAATCAATCGAAAGCTTACAAGGGAAATGAAGTATTCGCAAAAGCTTACAATAAAACAAGGGAAATGAAGTACGTATACAAACTCATAAAACAACGATAGTTCTCGCATAGATAGTTTTTGCTTGTTGTTAAAACCTCTAATCCAATGTGGTTTCACTTCTCAAGCCTTCTAAACAAACTCCTATACTAATTTTATCCAATCAAAGCATGATGATCAATGAAATCACGCTAAACAATACAAAAGGAGCGTTTGAATATACTATTAAAACCGAAACCAAAACGAATAATGAGACCATATTAATAACCCTTTAATCGTTCAACTTCATTCCAAACTCATCCAAAACACTCAACAACCATGTTTAAACACTATTGCATTTAAAATGCACATAAATGAATCAAAATGACAACTCTCGATCCACAGAATCATTTATTGTGCCCTAGTGAAATATTTCAAGTTGTAAAGTAGCAAAAAAACTACTCGTATTCACTCAATATGAACAGAGAATCAAATTACACTTGTTGAAGGAACTTAATCAGACATCAAGGACAACACTTAATATGTGATCAATGAACAAAAAGGCAAACGAAGCTAACACGATCAAATGAACTAGATATCCATGAATTTCCCTCAAAATTATGTAATTATATATTTGTGCATCGAAATATTCACGAAAGCTTACAATATAACAAGGGAAATAAAGTGCGTATACAAACTCATAAAACAACGATAGTTCTCGCATGGATAGTTTTTGCTTGTTGTTAAAACCTCTAATCCAATGTGGTTTCACTTCTCAAGCCTTCTAAACAAACTCCTGTACTAATTTAATCCAATCAAAGCATGATGATCAATGAAATCATGCTAAACAACACAAAAGGAGCGTTTGAATAAACTATCAGAACCGAAACCAAAACGAATAATGACAACATATTAATAACCCTTTAATCGTTCAACTTCATTCAAAACTCATCCAAAACACTCAACAACCATGTTTAAACACTCTTGCATTTAAAATACACATAAATGAATCAAAATGACAACTCTTGACCCACAGAATCATTTATTGTGCACTAGTGAAATATTACAAGTTGTAAAGTAGCAAAAAAACTACTCGTATTCACTCAATATGAACAGAGAATCAAATTACACATGTCGAACGAACTTAATCAGACGTTAAGGACAACACTTAATATGTGATCAATAAAGAAAAAGTCAAATCAAGATAACACGATCAAATGAATTAGATTTCCATGAATTTTCCTCAGAATTATGTCGATAACCTCAGACCAATCAATCGAAAGCTTACAAGGGAAATGAAGTATTCGCGAAAGCTTACAATAAAACAAGGGAAATGAAGTACGTATACAAACTCATAAAACAACGATAGTTCTCGCATGGATAGTTTTTGCTTGTTGTTAAAACCTCTAATCAAATGTGGTTTCACTTCTTAAGCCTTGTAAACAAACTCCTGTACTAATTTTATCCAATCAAAGCATGATGATAAATGAAATCACCCTAAACAATACAAAAGGAGCGTTTAAATTTACTATCAAAACCGAAACCAAAACGAATAATGAGACCATATTAATAACCCTTTAATCGTTCAACTTCATTCCAAACTCATCCAACACACTCAACAACCATGTTTAAACACTATTGCATTTAAAATGCACATAAATGAATCAAAATGACAACTCTTGACCCACAGAATCATTTATTGTGCACTAGTGAAATATTACAAGTTGTAAAGTAGCAAAAAAACTACTCGTATTCACTCAATATGAACAGAGAATCAAATTACACATGTCGAACGAACTTAATCAGACGTTAAGGACAACACTTAATATGTGATCAATGAAGAAAAAGTCAAATCAAGCTAACACGATCAAATGAATTAGATTTTCATAAATTTTCCTCAGAATTATGTCGATAACCTCAGACCAATCAATCGAAAGCTTACAAGGGAAATGAAGTATTCGTGAAAGCTTACAATAAAACAAGGGAAATGAAGTACGTATACAAACTCATAAAACAACGATAGTTCTCGCATGGATAGTTTTTGCTTGTTGTTAAAACCTCTAATCAAATGTGGTTTCATTTCTTAAGCCTTCTAAACAAACTCCTGTACTAATTTTATCCAATCAAAGCATGATGATAAATGAAATCACCCTAAACAATACAAAAGGAGCGTTTAAATTTACTATCAAAACCGAAACCAAAACGAATAATAAGACCATATTAATAACCCTTTAATCGTTCAACTTCATTCCAAACTCATCCAAAACACTCAACAACCATGTTTAAACACTATTGCATTTAAAATGCACATAAACGAATCAAAATGACAACTCTCGATCCACAGAATCATTTATTATGCCCTAGTGAAATATTTCAAGTTGTAAAGTAGCAAAAAACTACTCGTATTCACTCAATATGAACAGAGAATCAAATTACACTTGTTGAAGGAACTTAATCAGACATCAAGGACAACACTTAATATGTGATCAATGAACAAAAAGGCAAATGAAGCTAACACGATCAAATGAATTAGATATCCATGAATTTCCCTCAAAATTATGTAATTATATATTTGTGCATCGAAATATTCACGAAAGCTTACATTATAACAAGGGAAATAAAGTGCGTATACAAACTCATAAAACAACAATAGTTCTCGCATTGATAGTTTTTGCTTGTTGTTAAAACCTCTAATCCAATGTGGTTTCACTTCTCAAGCCTTCTAAACAAACTCCAGTACTCATTTTATCCAATCAAAGCATGATGATCAATGAAATCACGCTAAACAATACAAAAGGAGCGTTTGAATATACTATCAGAACCGAAACCAAAACGAATAATGACAACATATTAATAACCCCCTTTAATCGTTCAACTTCATTCCAAACTCATCCAAAACACTCAACAACCATGTTTAAACACTCTTGCATTTAAAATACACATAAATGAATCAAAATGACAACTCTTGACCCACAGAATCATTTATTGTGCCCTAGTGAAATATTACAAGTTGTAAAGTAGCAAAAAAACTACTCGCATTCACTCAATATGAACAGAGAATCAAATTACACATGTCGAACGAACTTAATCAGACGTTAAGGACAACACTTAATATGTGATCAATGAAGAAAAAGTCAAATCAAGCTAACACGATCAAATGAATTAGATTTCCATGAATTTTCCTCAGAATTATGTCGATAACCTCAGACCAATCAATCGAAAGCTTACAAGGGAAATGAAGTATTCGCGAAAGCTTACAATAAAACAAGGGAAATGAAGTACGTATACAAACTCATAAAACAATGATAGTTCTCGCATGGATAGTTTTTGCTTGTTGTTAAAACCTCTAATCAAATGTGGTTTCACTTTTTAAGCCTTCTAAACAAACTCCTGTACTAATTTTTTCCAATCAAAGCATGATGATAAATGAAATCACCCTAAACAATGCAAAAGGAGCGTTTAAATTTACTATCAAAACCGAAACCAAAACGAATAATGAGACCATATTAATAACCCTTTAATCGTTCAACTTCATTCCAAACTCATCCAAAACACTCAACAACCATGTTTAAACACTCTTGCCTTTAAAATGCACATAAATGAATCAAAATGACAACTCTCGATCCACAGAATCATTTATTGTGCCCAAGTGAAATATTTCAAGTTGTAAAGTAGCAAAAAACTACTCGTATTCACTCAATATGAACAGAGAATCAAATTACACTTGTTGAAGGAACTTAATCAGACATCAAGGACAACACTTAATATGTGATCAATGAACAAAAAGGCAAATGAAGCTAACACGATCAAATGAATTAGATATCCATGAATTTCCCTCAAAATTATGTAATTATATATTTGTGCATCGAAATATTCACGAAAGCTTACAATATAACTAGGGAAATAAAGTGCGTATACAAACTCATAAAACAACGATAGTTCTCGCATGGATAGTTTTTGCTTGTTGTTAAAACCTCTAATCCAATGTGGTTTCACTTCTCAAGCCTTCTAAACAAACTCCTGTACTAATTTCATCCAATCAAAGCATGATGATCAATGAAATCACGCTAAACAATACAAAAGGAACGTTTGAATATACTATCAGAACCGAAACCAAAACGAATAATGACAACATATTAATAACCCCCTTTAATCGTTCAACTTCATTCCAAACTCATCCAAAACACTCAACAACCATGTTTAAACACTCTTGCATTTAAAATACACATAAATGAATTAAAATTGCAACTCTTGATCCACAGAATCATTTATTGTGCACTAGTGAAATATTACAAGTTGTAAAGTAGCAAAAAAACTACTCGTATTCACTCAATATGAACAGAGAATCAAATTACACATGTCGAACGAACTTAATCAGACGTTAAGGACAACACTTAATATGTGATCAATGAAGAAAAAGTCAAATCAAGCTAACACGATCAAATGAATTAGATTTCCATGAATTTTCCTCAGAATTATGTCGATAACCTCAGACCAATCAATCGAAAGCTTACAAGGGAAATGAAGTATTCGCGAAAGCTTACAATAAAACAAGGGAAATGAAGTACGTATACAAACTCATAAAACAATGATAGTTCTCGCATGGATAGTTTTTGCTTGTTGTTAAAACCTCTAATCAAATGTGGTTTCACTTTTTAAGCCTTCTAAACAAACTCCTGTACTAATTTTATCCAATCAAAGCATGATGATAAATGAAATCACCCTAAACAATACAAAAGGAGCGTTTAAATTTACTATCAAAACCGAAACCAAAACGAATAATGAGACCATATTAATAACCCTTTAATCGTTCAACTTCATTCCAAACTCATCCAAAACACTCAACAACCATGTTTAAACACTCTTGCCTTTAAAATGCACATAAATGAATCAAAATGACAACTCTCGATCCACAGAATCATTTATTGTGCCCAAGTGAAATATTTCAAGTTGTAAAGTAGCAAAAAACTACTCGTATTCACTCAATATGAACAGAGAATCAAATTACACTTGTTGAAGGAACTTAATCAGACATCAAGGACAACACTTAATATGTGATCAATGAACAAAAAGGCAAATGAAGCTAACACGATCAAATGAATTAGATATCCATGAACTTCCCTCAAAATTATTTAATTATATATTTGTGCATCGAAATATTCACGAAAGCTTACAATATAACAAGGGAAATAAAGTGCGTATACAAACTCATAAAACAACGATAGTTCTCGCATGGATAGTTTTTGCTTGTTGTTAAAACCTCTAATCCAATGTGGTTTCACTTCTCAAGCCTTCTAAACAAACTCCTGTACTAATTTAATCCAATCAAAGCATGATGATCAATGAAATCACGCTAAACAATACAAAAGGAGGTTTTGAATATACTATCAGAACCGAAACCAAAACGAATAATGACAACATATTAATAACCCCCTTTAATCGTTCAACTTCATTCCAAACTCATCCAAAACACTCAACAACCATGTTTAAACACTCTTGCATTTAAAATACACATAAATGAATCAAAATGACAACTCTTGACCCACAGAATCATTTATTGTGCCCTAGTGAAATATTACAAGTTGTAAAGTAGCAAAAAAACTACTCGTATTCACTCAATATGATCAGAGAATCAAATTACACATGTCGAACGAACTTAATCAGACGTTAAGGACAACACTTAATATGTGATCAATGAATAAAAAGTCAAATCAAGCTAACACGATCAAATGAATTAGATTTCCATGAATTCCCTCAGAATTATGTAATTATATATTTGTGCATCAAAGTATTTGCGAATGTTTACAATAAAACAAGAGAAATAAAGTACGTATACAAACTCATAAAACAACGATAGTTCTCGCATTGATAGTTTTTGCTTGTTGTTAAAACCTCTAATCCTATGTGGTTTCATTTCTCATGCCTTCTAAACAAACTCCTGTACTAATTTAATCCAATCAAAGCATGATGATCAATGAAATCAAGCTAAACAATAACAAAAGGAGCGTTTGAATATACTATCAAAACCGAAACCAAAACACATAAAGACACCATATTAATAACCCTTTAATCGTTCAACTTCATTCCAAACTCTTCCAAAATAGTCAACAACCATGTTTAAAAACTCTTGCATTTAAAATACACATAAATGAATCAAAATGACAACTCTTGATCCACAAAATCATTTATTGTGCACTAGTGAAATATTACAAGTTGTAAAGTAGCAAAAAACTACTCTTATTCACTAAATATGAACAGAGAATCAAATTACACTTGTCAAACGAACTTAATCAGACGTTAAGGACAACACTTAATATGTGATCAATGAATAAAAAGTCAAATCAAGCTAACACGATCAAATGAATTAGATTTCCATGAATTTTCCTCAGAATTATGTCGATAACCTCAGACCAATCAATCGAAAGCTTACAAGGGAAATGAAGTATTCGCGAAAGCTTACAATAAAACAAGGGAAATGAAGTACGTATACAAACTCATAAAACAATGATAGTTCTCGCATGGATAGTTTTTGCTTGTTGTTAAAACCTCTAATCAAATGTGGTTTCACTTTTTAAGCCTTCTAAACAAACTCCTGTACTAATTTTATCCAATCAAAGCATGATTATAAATGAAATCACCCTAAACAATACAAAAGGAGCGTTTAAATTTACTATGAAAACCGAAACCAAAACGAATAATGAGACCATATTAATAACCCTTTAATCGTTCAACTTCATTCCAAACTCATCCAAAACACTCAACAACCATGTTTAAACACTCTTGCATTTAAAATGCACATAAATGAATCAAAATGACAACTCTCGATCCACAGAATCATTTATTGTGCCCTAGTGAAATATTTCAAGTTGTAAAGTAGCAAAAAACTACTCGTATTCACTCAATATGAACAGAGAATCAAATTACACTTGTTGAAGGAACTTAATCAGACATCAAGGACAACACTTAATATGTGATCAATGAACAAAAAGGCAAATGAAGCTAACATGATCAAATGAATTAGATATCCATGAATTTCCCTCAAAATTATGTAATTATATATTTGTGCATAGAAATATTCACGAAAGCTTACAATATAACAAGGGAAATAAAGTGCGTATACAAACTCATAAAACAACGATAGTTCTCGCATTGATAGTTTTTGCTTGTTGTTAAAACCTCTAATCCAATGTGGTTTCACTTCTCAAGCCTTCTAAACAAACTTCTGTACTAATTTAATCCAATCAAAGCATGATGATCAATGAAATCACGCTAAACAATACAAAAGGAGCGTTTGAATATACTATCAGAACCGAAACCAAAACAAATAATGACAACATATTAATAACCCTTTAATCGTTCAACTTCATTCCAAACTCATCCAAAACACTCAACAACCATGTTTAAACACTCTTGCATTTAAAATACACATAAATGAATCAAAATGACAACTCTTGACCCACAGAATCATTTATTGTGCACTAGTGAAATATTAAAAGTTGTAAAGTAGCAAAAAACTACTCGTATTCACTCAATATTAACAGAGAATCAAATTACACATGTCAAACGAACTTAATCAGACGTTAAGGACAACACTTAATATGTGATCAATGAAGAAAAAGTCAAATCAAGCTAACACGATCAAATGAATTAGATTTCCAAGAATTTTCCTCAGAATTATGTCGATAACCTCGGACCAATCAATCGAAAGCTTACAAGGGAAATGAAGTATTCGCGAAAGCTTACAATAAAACAAGGGAAATGAAATACGTATACAAACTCATAAAACAACGATAGTTCTGCATGGATAGTTTTTGCTTGTTGTTAAAACCTCTAATCCAATGTGGTTTCACTTCTCAAGCCTTCTAAACAAACTCCTGTACTAATTTTATCCAATCAAAGCATTATGATCAATGAAATCACGGTAAACAATACAAAAGGAGCGTTTGAATATACTATCAAAACCGAAACCAAAACGAATAGTGAGACCATATTAATAACCCTTTAATCGTTCAACTTCATTCCAAACTCATCCAAAACACTCAACAACCATGTTTAAACACTCTTGCATTTAAAATGCACATAAATGAATCAAAATGATAACTCTCGATCCACAGAATCATTTATTATGCCCTAGTGAAATATTTCAAGTTGTAAAGTAGCAAAAAACTACTCGTATTCACTCAATATGAACGGAGAATCGAATTACACTTGTCGAAGGAACTTAATCAGATGTCAAGAACAACACTTAATATGTGATCAATGAACAAAAAGTCAAATCAAGCTAACACAATCAAATGAATTAGTTATCCATGAATTTCCCTCAAAATTATGTAATTATATATTTGTGCATCGAAGTATTCCCGAAAGCATACAATATAACAAGGGAAATGAAGTACGTATACAAACTCATAAAACAACGAAAGTTATCGCATGGTTAGTGTTTGCTTGCTGCTAAAACCTCTAATCCTAAGTGGTTTCAATTCTCAAGCCTTCTAAACAAACTTATATCAATTTAATCGAATCAAAGCATGATGATCAATGAAATCAAACTAAACAATAACAAAAGGAGCATTTAAATATACTATCAAAACCGAAACCAAAACAAATAATGACAACATATTAATAACCCTTTAATCGTTCAACTTCATTCCAAACTCATCCAAAACACTCAACAACCATGTTTAAACACTCTTGCATTTAAAATACGCATAAATGAATCAAAATGACAACTCTTGACCCAAAGAATCATTTATTGTGCACTAGTGAAATATTACAAGTTGTAAAGTAGCAAAAAACTACTCGTATTCACTCAATATGAACAGAGAATCAAATTACACATGTCGAACGAACTTAATCAGACGTTAAGGACAACACTTAATATGTGATCAATGAATAAAAAGTCAAATCAAGCTAACACGATCAAATGAATTAGATTTCCATGAATTTCCCTCAAAATTATGAATTTATACATTTGTGCATCAAAGTATTCGCAAAAGCTTATAATAAAACAAATTAAATGAGGTATGTATACACACTCTTAAAACAACGATAGTTCTAGCATGGTTAGTGTTTGCTTGCTGCTAAAACCTCTAATCCTAAGTGGTTTCAATTCTCAAGCCTTCTAAACAAACTCCTATATCAATTTAATCGAATCAAAGCATGATGATCAATGATATCAGACTAAACAATAACAAAAGGAGCGTTTAAATATACTATCAAAACCGAAACCAAAACGAATAATGACAACATATTAATAACCCTTTAATCGTTCAACTTTATTCCAAACTCATCCAAAACACTCAACAACCATGTTTAAACACTATTGCATTTAAAATACACATAAATGAATCAAAATGACAACTCTTGACCAACAGAATCATTTATTGTGCACTAGTGAAATACTACAAGTTGTAAAGTTGCAAAAAACTACTCGTATTCACTCAATATGAACAGAGAATCAAATTCCACATGTCGAACGAACTTAATCAGACGTTAAGTACAACACTTAATATGTGATAAATGAAGAAAAAGTCAAATCAAGCTAACACGATCAAATGAATTAGATTTCCATGAATTTTCCTCAGAATTATGTCGATAACCTCAGACCAATCAATCGAAAGCTTACAAGGGAAATGAAGTATTCGCGAAAGCTTACAATAAAACAAGGGAAATGAAGTACGTATACAAACTCATAAAACAACGATAGTTCTGCATGGATAGTTTTTGCTTGTTGTTAAAACCTCTAATCCAATGTGGTTTCACTTCTCAAGCCTTCTAAACAAACTCCTGTACTAATTTTATCCAATCAAAGCATTATGATCAATGAAATCACGGTAAACAATACAAAAGGAGCGTTTGAATATACTATCAAAACCGAAACCAAAACGAATAGTGAGACCATATTAATAACCCTTTAATCGTTTAACTTCATTCCAAACTCATCCAAAACACTCAACAACCATGTTTAAACACTCTTGCATTTAAAATGCACATAAATGAATAAAAATGACAACTCTCGATCTACAGAATCATTTATTGTGCCCTAGTGAAATATTTCAGGTTGTAAAGTAGCAAAAAACTACTCGTATTCACTCAATATGAACGGAGAATCAAATTACACTTGTCGAAGGAACTTAATCAGATGTCAAGAACAACACTTAATATGTGATCAATGAACAAAAAGTCAAATCAAGCTAACACGATCAAATGAATTAGATATCCATGAATTTCCCTCAAAATTATGTAATTATATATTTGTGCATCGAAGTATTCCCGAAAGCATACAATATAACAAAGGAAATGAAGTACGTATACAAACTCATAAAACAACGAAAGTTCTCGCATGGTTAGTGTTTGCTTGCTGCTAAAACCTCTAATCCTAAGTGGTTTCAATTCTCAAGCCTTCTAAACAAACTCCTATATCAATTTAATCGAATCAAAGCATGATGATCAATGAAATCAAACTAAACAATAACAAAAGGAGCGTTTAAATATACTATCAAAACCGAAACCAAAACGAATAATGACAACATATTAATAACCCTTTAATCGTTCAACTTCATTCCAAACTCATCCAAAACACTCAACAACCATGTTTAAACACTCTTGCATTTAAAATACACATAAATAAATCAAAATGACAACTCTTGACCCACAGAATCAATTATTGTGCACTAGTGAAATATTACAAGTTGTAAAGTAGGAAAAAACTACTCGTATTCACTCAATATGAATAGAGAATCAAATTACACATGTTGAACGAACATAACCGGACGTTAAGGACAACACTTAATATGTGATCAATGAATAAAAAGTCAAATCAAGCTAACACGATCAAATGAATTAGATTTCCATGAATTTCCCACAAAATTATGAATTTATATATTTGTTCATCAAAGTATTCGCGAAAGCTTATAATAAAACAAAGTAAATGAAGTACGTATACACACTCATAAAACAACGATAGTTCTCGCATGGTTAGTGTTTGCTTGCTGCTAAAACCTCTAATCCTAAGTGGTTTCAATTCTCAAGCCTTCTAAACAAACTCCTATATCAATTTAATCGAATCAAAGCATCATGATCAATGAAATCAAACTAAACAATAACAAAAGGAGCGTTTAAATATACTATCAAAACCGAAACCAAAACGAATAATGACAACATATTAATAACCCTTTAATCGTTCAACTTCATTCCAAACTCATCCAAAACACTCAACAACCATGTTTAAACACTCTTGCATTTAAAATACACATAAATGAATCAAAATGACAACTCTTGACCCACAGAATCATTTATTGTGCACTAGTGAAATATTACAAGTTGTAAAGTAGAAAAAAACTACTCCTATTCACTCAATATGAACAGAGAATCAAATTACACATGTCTAACGAACTTAATCAGACGTTAAGGACAACACTTAATATGTGATAAATGAAGAAAAAGTCAAATCAAGCTAACACGATCAAATGAATTAGATTTCCATGAATTTTCCTCAGAATTATGGCGATAACCTCAGACCAATCAATCGAAAGCTTACAAGGGAAATGAAGTATTCGCGAAAGCTTACAATAAAACAAGTGAAATGAAGTACGTATACAAACTCATAAAACAATGATAGTTCTGCATGGATAGTTTTTGCTTGTTGTTAAAACCTCTAATCCAATGTGGTTTCACTTCTCAAGCCTTCAAAACAAACTCCTGTACTAATTTTATCCAATCAAAGCATTATGATCAATGAAATCACGGTAAACAATACAAAAGGAGCGTTTGAATATACTATCAAAACCAAAACCAAAACGAATAATGACAACATATTAATAACCCTTTAATCGTTCAACTTCATTCCAAACTCATCCAAAACACTCAACAACCATGTTTAAACACTCTTGCATTTAAAATACACATAAATGAATCAAAATGACAACTCTTGACCCACAGAATCATTTATTGTGCACTAGTGAAATATTCCAAGTTGTAAAGTAGCAAAAAACTACTCATATTCACTCTATATGAACAAAGAATCAAATTACACATGTCGAACGAACTTAATCAGACGTTAAGGACAACACTTAATATGTGATCAATGAATAAAAAGTCAAATCAAGCTAACACGATCAAATGAATTAGATTTCCATTAATTTTTCTCAGAATTATGTAATTATATATTTGTGTATCACAGTATTCGCGAAACCTTACAATAAAACAAGGGAAATGAAGTACGTATACAAACTCATAAAACAACGATAGTTCTCGCATAGATAGTTTTTGCCTGTTGTTAAAACCTCTAATCCAATCTGGTTTCACTTCTCAAGCCTTATAAACAAACTCCTGTACTAATTTTATCCAATCAAAGCATGATGATCAATGAAATCATGCTAAACAATACAAAAGGAGCGTTTGAATATACTATCAAAACCGAAACCAAAACGAATAATGAGACCATATTAATAACTCTTTAATCGTTCAACTTCATTCCAAACTCATCCAAAACACTCAACAACCATGTTTAAACACTCTTGCATTTAAAATGCACATAAATGAATCAAAATGACAACTCTCGATCCACAGAATCATTTATTGTGCCCTACTGAAATATTTCAAGTTGTAAAGTAGAAAAAAACTACTCGTATTCACTAGATATGAACGGAGAATCAAATTACACTTGTCGAAGGAACTTAATCAGATGTCAAGGAAAACACTTAATATGTGATCAATGAACAAAAGTCAAATGAAGCTAACACGATCAAATGAATTAGATATCCATGAATTTCCCTCAAAATTTTGTAATTATATATTTGTGCATCGAAATATTCGCGAAAGCTTACAATATAACAAGGGAAATGAAGTGCGTATACAAACTCATAAAACAACGATAGTTCTCGCATGGTTAGTGTTTGCTTGCTGCTAAAACCTCTAATCCAATGTGGTTTCACTTCTCAAGCCTTTTAAACAAACTCCCGTACTAATTTTATCCAACCAAAGCATGATGATCAATGAAATCATGCTAAACAATACAAAAGGAGCGTTTGAATACACTATCAAAACCGAAACCAAAACGAATAATGAGACCATATTAATAACCCTTTAATCGTTCAACTTCATTCCAAACTCATCCAAAACACTCAACAACCATGTTTAAACACTCTTGCATTTAAAATGCACATAAATGAATAAAAATGACAACTCTCGATCCACAGAATCATTTATTGTACCCTAGTGAAATATTTCAAGTTGTAAAGTAGCAAAAAACTAATCGTATTCACTCAATATGAACAGAGAATCAAATTACACATGTCGAACGAATTTAATCAGATGTTAAGGACAACACTTAATATGTGATCAATGAATAAAAAGTCAAATCAAGCTAACACGATCAAATGAATTAGATTTCTATGAATTTTCCTCATAATTATGTAATTATATATTTGTGCATCAAAGTATTCGCGAAAGCTTACAATAAAACAAGGGAAATGAAGTACGTATACAAACTCATAAAACAACGATAGTTCTCGCATAGATAGTTTTTGCTTGTTGTTAAAACCTTTAATCCAATTTAGTTTCACTTCTCAAGTCTTCTAAACAAACTCCCGTACTAATTTTATCCAATCAAAGCATTATGATCAATGAAATCACGGTAAACAATACAAAAGGAGCGTTTGAATATACTATCAAAACCGAAACCAAAATGAATAGTGAGACCATATTAATAACCCTTTAATCGTTCAACTTCATTCCAAACTCATCCAAAACACTCAACAACCATGTTTAAACACTCTTGCATTTAAAATGCACATAAATGAATCAAAATGACAACTCTCGATCCACAGAATCATTTATTGTGCCCTAGTGAAATATTTCAAGTTGTAAAGTAGCAAAAAACTACTCGTATTCACTCAATATGAACAGAGAATCAAATTATACATGTCGAACGAACTTAATCAGACGTTAAGAACAACACTTAATATGTGATCAATGAATAAAAAATCAAATCAAGCTAACACGATCAAATGAATTAGATTTCCATGAATTTTCCTCAGAATTATGTAATTATATATTTGTGCATCAAAGTATTCGCGAAAACTTACAATAAAACAAGGGAAATGAAGTACGTATACAAACTCATAAAACAACGATAGTTCTCGCGTAGATAGTTTTTGCTTGTTGTTAAAACCTTTAATCCAATGTTGTTTCACTTCTCAAGCCTTCTAAACAAACTCCTGTACTAATTTTATCCAATCAAAGCATGATGATCAATGAAATCATGCTAAACAATACAAAAGGAGCGTTTGAATATACTATCAAAACCGAAACCAAAACGAATAATGGGACCATATTGATACCCTTTAATCGTTCAACTTCATTCCAAAATCATCCAAAACACTCAACAACCATGTTTAAACACTCTTGCATTTAAAATGCACATAAATGAATCAAAATGACAACTCTCGATCCACAGAATCATTTATTGTGCCCTAGTGAAATATTTCAAGTTGTAAAGTAGCAAAAAACTACTCGTATTCACTCAATATGAACAGAGAATCAAATTACACATGTCGAACAAACTTAATCAGACGTTAAGGACAACACTTAATATGTGATCGATGAATAAAAAGTTAAATCAAGCTAACAGGATCAAATGAATTAGATTTCCATGAATTTTCCTCAGAATAATGTAATTATATATTTGTGCATCATAGTATTCGCGAAACCTTACAATAAAACAAGGGAAATGAAGTATGTATACAAACTCATAAAACTACGATAGTTCTCGCATGGATAGTTTTTGCTTGTTGTTAAAACCTCTAATCCAATGTGGTTTCAATTCTCAAGCCTTCTAAACAAACTCCTGTACTAATTTTATCCAATCAAAGTATTATGATCAATGAAATCACAGTAAACAATACAAAAGGAGCGTTTGAATATACTATCAAAACCGAAACCAAAACGAATAGTGAGACCATATTAATAACCCTTTAATCGTTCAACTTCATTCCAAACTCATCCAAAACACTCAACAACCATGTTTAAACACTCTTGCATTTAAAATGCACATAAATGAATCAAAATGACAACTCTCGATCCACAGAATCATTTATTGTGCCCTAGTGAAATATTTCAAGTTGTAAAGTAGCAAAAAACTACTCGTATTCACTCAATATGAACAGAGAATCAAATTACACATGTCGAACGAACTTAATCAGACGTTAAGGACAACACTTAATATGTGATCAATGATTAAAAAGTCAAATCAAGCTAACACGATCAAATGAATTAGATTTCCATGAATTTTCCTCAGAATTATGTAATTATATATTTGTGCATCAAAGTATTCGCGAAAGCTTACAATAAAACAAGGGAAATGAAGTATGTATACAAACTCATAAAACTACGATAGTTCTCGCATGGATAGTTTTTGCTTGTTGTTAAAACCTCTAATCCAATGTGGTTTCACTTCTCAAGCCTTCTAAACAAACTCCCGTACTAATTTTATCCAATCAAACTATTATGATCAATGAAATCACGGTAAACAATACAAAAGGAGCGTTTGAATATACTATCAAAACCGGAACCAAAACGAATAGTGAGACCATATTAATAACCCTTTAATCGTTCAACTTCATTCCAAACTCATCCAAAACACTCAACAACCATGTTTAAACACTCTTGCATTTAAAATGCACATAAATGAATCAAAATGACAACTCTCGATCCACAGAATCATTTATTGTGCCCTAGTGAAATATTTCAAGTTGTAAAGTAGCAAAAAACTACTCGTATTCACTCAATATGAACAGAGAATCAAATTACACATGTCGAACAAACTTAATCAGACGTTAAGGACAACACTTAATATGTGATCGATGAATAAAAAGTTAAATCAAGCTAACACGATCAAATGAATTAGATTTCCATGAATTTTCCTCAGAATTATGTAATTATATATTTGTGCATCAAAGTATTCGCGAAAACTTACAATAAAACAAGGGAAATGAAGTACGTATACAAACTCATAAAACAACGATAGTTCTCGCATAGATAGTTTTTGCTTGTTGTTAAAACCTTTAATCCAATGTGGTTTCACTTCTCAAGCCTTCTAAACAAACTCCTGTACTAATTTTATCCAATCAAAGCATGATGATCAATGAAATCATGCTAAACAATACAAAAGGAGCGTTTGAATATACTATCAAAACCGAAACCAAAACGAATAATGGGACCATATTAACCCTTTAATCGTTCAACTTCATTCCAAATCATCCAAAACACTCAACAACCATGTTTAAACACTCTTGCATTTAAAATGCACATAAATGAATCAAAATGACAACTCTCGATCCACAGAATCATTTATTGTGCCCTAGTGAAATATTTCAAGTTGTAAAGTAGCAAAAAACTACTCGTATTCACTCAATATGAACAGAGAATCAAATTACACATGTCGAACGAACTTAATCAGACGTTAAGGACAACACTTAATATGTGATCAATGAATAAAAAGTCAAATCAAGCTAACACGATCAAATGAATTAGATTTCCATGAATTTTCCTCAGAATTATGTAATTATATATTTGTGCATCAAAGTATTCGCGAAAGCTTACAATAAAACAAGGGAAATGAAGTATGTATACAAACTCATAAAACTACGATAGTTCTCGCATGGATAGTTTTTGCTTGTTGTTAAAACCTCTAATCCAATGTGGTTTCACTTCTCAAGCCTTCTAAACAAACTCCTGTACTAATTTTATCCAATCAAAGCATTATGATCAATGAAATCACGGTAAACAATACAAAAGGAGCGTTTGAATATACTATCAAAACCGAAACCAAAACGAATAGTGAGACCATATTAATAACCCTTTAATCGTTCAACTTCATTCCAAACTCATCCAAAACACTCAACAACCATGTTTAAACACTCTTGCATTTAAAATGCACATAAATGAATCAAAATGACAACTCTCGATCCACAGAATCATTTATTGTGCCTAGTGAAATATTTCAAGTTGTAAAGTAGCAAAAAACTACTCGTATTCACTCAATATGAACAGAGAATCAAATTACACATGTCGAACGAACTTAATCAGACGTTAAGGACAACACTTAATATGTGATCAATGATAAAAAGTCAAATCAAGCTAACACGATCAAATGAATTAGATTTCCATGAATTTTCCTCAGAATTATGTAATTATATATTTGTGCATCAAAGTATTCGCGAAAGCTTACAATAAAACAAGGGAAATGAAGTATGTATACAAACTCATAAAACAACGATAGTTCTCGCATGGATAGTTTTTGCTTGTTGTTAAAACCTCTAATCCAATGTGGTTTCACTTCTCAAGCCTTCTAAACAAACTCCTGTACTAATTTATCCAATCAAAGCATGATGATCAATGAAATCACGGTAAACAAAAACAAAAGGAGCGTTTGAATATACTATCAAAACCGAAACCAAAACGAATAATGAACCATATTAATAACCCTTTAATCGTTCAACTTCATTCCAAACTCATCCAAAACACTCAACAACCATGTTTAAACACTCTTGCATTTAAAATGCACATAAATGAATCAAAATGACAACTCTCGATCCACAGAATCATTTATTGTGCCCTAGTGAAATATTTCAAGTTGTAAAGTAGCAAAAAACTACTCGTATTCACTCAATATGAACAGAGAATCAAATTACACATGTCGAACGAACTTAATCAGACGTTAAGGACAACACTTAATATGTGATCAATGATAAAAAGTCAAATCAAGCTAACACGATCAAATGAATTAGATTTCCATGAATTTTCCTCAGAATTATGTAATTATATATTTGTGCATCAAAGTATTCGCGAAAGCTTACAATAAAACAAGGGAAATGAAGTATGTATACAAACTCATAAAACTACGATAGTTCTCGCATGGATAGTTTTTGCTTGTTGTTAAAACCTCTAATCCAATGTGGTTTCACTTCTCAAGCCTTCTAAACAAACTCCTGTACTAATTTTATCCAATCAAAGCATTATGATCAATGAAATCACGGTAAACAATACAAAAGGAGCGTTTGAATATACTATCAAAACCGAAACCAAAACGAATAGTGAGACCATATTAATAACCCTTTAATCGTTCAACTTCATTCCAAACTCATCCAAAACACTCAACAACCATGTTTAAACACTCTTGCATTTAAAATGCACATAAATGAATCAAAATGACAACTCTCGATCCACAGAATCATTTATTGTGCCCTAGTGAAATATTTCAAGTTGTAAAGTAGCAAAAAACTACTCGTATTCACTCAATATGAACAGAGAATCAAATTACACATGTCGAACGAACTTAATCAGACGTTAAGGACAACACTTAATATGTGATCAATGAATAAAAAGTCAAATCAAGCTAACACGATCAAATGAATTAGATTCCATGAATTTTCCTCAGAATTATGTAATTATATATTGTGCATCAAAGTATTCGCGAAAGCTTACAATAAAACAAGGGAAATGAAGTATGTATACAAACTCATAAAACAACGATAGTTCTCGCATGGATAGTTTTTGCTTGTTGTTAAAACCTCTAATCCAATGTGGTTTCACTTCTCAAGCCTTCTAAACAAACTCCTGTACTAATTTATCCAATCAAAGCATTATGATCAATGAAATCACGGTAAACAATACAAAAGGAGCGTTTGAATATACTATCAAAACCGAAACCAAAACGAATAGTGAGACCATATTAATAACCCTTTAATCGTTCAACTTCATTCCAAACTCATCCAAAACACTCAACAACCATGTTTAAACACTCTTGCATTTAAAATGCACATAAATGAATCAAAATGACAACTCTCGATCCACAGAATCATTTATTGTGCCCTAGTGAAATTCTTCAAGTTGTAAAGTAGCAAAAAACTACTCGTATTCACTCAATATGAACAGAGAATCAAATTACACATGTCGAACGAACTTAATCAGACGTTAAGGACAACACTTAATATGTGATCAATGAATAAAAAGTCAAATCAAGCTAACACGATCAAATGAATTAGATTTCCATGAATTTTCCTCAGAATTATGTAATTATATATTTGTGCATCAAAGTATTCGCGAAAACTTACAATAAAACAAGGGAAATGAAGTATGTATACAAACTCATAAAACTACGATAGTTCTCGCATGGATAGTTTTTGCTTGTTGTTAAAACCTCTAATCCAATGTGGTTTCACTTCTCAAGCCTTCTAAACAAACTCCTGTACTAATTTTATCCAATCAAAGCATATGATCAATGAAATCACGGTAAACAATACAAAAGGAGCGTTTGAATATACTATCAAAACAAACCAAAACGAATAATGACACCATATTAATAACCCTTTAATCGTTCAACTTCATTCCAAACTCATCCAAAACACTCAACAACCATGTTTAAACACTCTTGCATTTAAAATACACATAAATGAATCAAAATGAAAACTCTCGATCCACAGAATCATTTACTGTGCCCTAGTGAAATATTTCAAGTTGTAAACTAGTAAAAAAACTACTCGTATTCACTCAATATAAACAGAGAATCAAATTACAATTGTCGAACGAACTTAATCATATGTTAAGGACAACACTTAATATGTGATCAATGAATAAAAAGTCAAATCAAGCTTAGACGATCAAATGAATTAGATTTCCATGAATTTTCCTAAGAATTATGTAAATATATATTGTGCATCAAAGTATTCGCGAAAACTTACAATAAAACAAGGGAAATGAAGTATGTATACAAACTCATAAAACTACGATAGTTCTCGCATGGATAGTTTTTGCTTGTTGTTAAAACCTCTAATCCAATGTGGTTTCACTTCTCAAGCCTTCTAAACAAACTCCTGTACTAATTTTATCCAATCAAAGCATTATGATCAATGAAATCACGGTAAACAATACAAAAGGAGCGTTTGAATATACTATCAAAACCGAAACCAAAACGAATAGTGAGACCATATTAATAACCCTTTAATCGTTCAACTTCATTCCAAACTCATCCAAAACACTCAACAACCATGTTTAAACACTCTTGCATTTAAAATGCACATAAATGAATCAAAATGACAACTCTCGATCCACAGAATCATTTATTGTGCCTAGTGAAATATTTCAAGTTGTAAAGTAGCAAAAAACTACTCGTATTCACTCAATATGAACAGAGAATCAAATTACACATGTCGAACGAACTTAATCAGACGTTAAGGACAACACTTAATATGTGATCAATGAATAAAAAGTCAAATCAAGCTAACACGATCAAATGAATTAGATTCCATGAATTTTCCTCAGAATTATGTAATTATATATTTGTGCATCAAAGTATTCGCGAAAGCTTACAATAAAACAAGGGAAATGAAGTATGTATACAAACTCATAAAACTACGATAGTTCTCGCATGGATAGTTTTTGCTTGTTGTTAAAACCTCTAATCCAATGTGGTTTCACTTCTCAAGCCTTCTAAACAAACTCTGTACTAATTTATCCAATCAAAGCATTATGATCAATGAAATCACGGTAAACAATACAAAAGGAGCGTTTGAATATACTATCAAAACCGAAACCAAAACGAATAATGAGACCATATAATAACCCTTTAATCGTTCAACTTCATTCCAAACTCATCCAAAACACTCAACAACCATGTTTAAACACTCTTGCATTTAAAATGCACATAAATGAATCAAAATGACAACTCTCGATCCACAGAATCATTTATTGTGCCTAGTGAAATATTTCAAGTTGTAAAGTAGCAAAAAACTACTCGTATTCACTCAATATGAACAGAGAATCAAATTACACATGTCGAACGAACTTAATCAGACGTTAAGGACAACACTTAATATGTGATCAATGAATAAAAAGTCAAATCAAGCTAACACGATCAAATGAATTAGATTTCCATGAATTTTCCTCAGAATTATGTAATTTATATTTGTGCATCAAAGTATTCGCGAAAGCTTACAATAAAACAAGGGAAATGAAGTATGTATACAAACTCATAAAACTACGATAGTTCTCGCATGGATAGTTTTTGCTTGTTGTTAAAACCTCTAATCCAATGTGGTTTCACTTCTCAAGCCTTCTAAACAAACTCCTGTACTAATTTTATCCAATCAAAGCATTATGATCAATGAAATCACGGTAAACAATACAAAAGGAGCGTTTGAATATACTATCAAAACCGAAACCAAAACGAATAGTGAGACCATATTAATAACCCTTTAATCGTTCAACTTCATTCCAAACTCATCCAAAACACTCAACAACCATGTTTAAACACTCTTGCATTTAAAATACACATAAATGAATCAAAATGACAACTCTCGATCCACAGAATCATTTATTGTGCCCTAGTGAAATATTTCAAGTTGTAAAGTAGCAAAAAACTACTCGTATTCACTCAATATGAACAGAGAATCAAATTACACATGTCGAACGAACTTAATCAGACGTTAAGGACAACACTTAATATGTGATCAATGAATAAAAAGTCAAATCAAGCTAACACGATCAAATGAATTAGATTTCCATGAATTTTCCTCAGAATTATGTAATTATATATTTGTGCATCAAAGTATTCGCGAAAGCTTACAATAAAACAAGGGAAATGAAGTATGTATACAAACTCATAAAACTACGATAGTTCTCGCATGGATAGTTTTTGCTTGTTGTTAAAACCTTTAATCCAATGTGGTTTCACTTCTCAAGCCTTCTAATCAAACTCCTGCACTAATTTTATCCAATCAAAGCATGATGATCAATGAAATCACGCTAAACAATACAAAAGGAGCGTTTGAATATACTATCAAAACCGAAACCAAAACGAATAATGGGACCATATTGATAACCCTTTAATCGTTCAACTTCATTCCAAAATCATCCAAAACACTCAACAACCATGTTTAAACACTCTTGCATTTAAAATGCACATAAATGAATCAAAATGACAACTCTCGATCCACAGAATCATTTATTGTGCCCTAGTGAAATATTTCAAGTTGTAAAGTAGCAAAAAACTACTCGTATTCACTCAATATGAACAGAGAATCAAATTACACATGTCGAACAAACTTAATCAGACGTTAAGGACAACACTTAATATGTGATCAATGAATAAAAAGTCAAATCAAGCTAACAGGATCAAATGAATTAGATTTCCATGAATTTTCCTCAGAATTATGTAATTATATATTTGTGCATCAAAGTATTCGCGAAAGCTTACAATAAAACAAGGGAAATGAAGTATGTATACAAACTCATAAAACTACGATAGTTCTCGCATGGATAGTTTTTGCTTGTTGTTAAAACCTCTAATCCAATGTGGTTTCACTTCTCAAGCCTTCTAAACAAACTGCTGTACTAATTTTATCCAATCAAAGCATTATGATCAATGAAATCACGGTAAACAAAACAAAAGGAGTGTTTGAATATACTATCAAAACCGAAACCAAAACGAATACTGAGACCATATTAATAACCCTTTAATCGTTCAACTTCATTCCAAACTCATCCAAAACACTTAACAACCATGTTTAAACACTCTTGCATTTAAAATGCACATAAATGAATCAAAATGACAACTCTCGATCCACAGAATCATTTATTGTGCCCTAGTGAAATATTTCAAGTTGTAAAGTAGCAAAAAACTACTCGTATTCACTCAATATGAACAGAGAATCAAATTACACATGTCGAACGAACTTAATCAGACGTTAAGGACAACACTTAATATGTGATCAATGAATGAAAAGTCAAATCAAGCTAACACGATTAAATGAATTAGATTTCCATAAATTTTCCTCAGAATTATGTAATTATATATTTGTGCATCAAAGTATTCGCGAAAACTTACAATAAAACAAGGGAAATGAAGTACGTATACAAACTCATAAAACAACGGTAGTTCTCGCATAGATAGTTTTTGCCTGTTGTTAAAACCTCTAATCCAATGTGGTTTCACTTCTCAAGCCTTCTAAACAAACTCCTGTACTAATTTATCCAATCAAAGCATGATGATCAATGAAATCATGCTAAACAATACAAAAGGAGCGTTTGAATATACTATCAAAACCGAAACCAAAACGAATAATGGGACCATATTGATAACCCTTTAATCGTTCAACTTCATTCCAAAATCATCCAAAACACTCAACAACCATGTTTAAACACTCTTGCATTTAAAATGCACATAAATGAATCAAAATGACAACTCTCGATCCACAGAATCATTTATTGTGCCCTAGTGAAATATTTCAAGTTGTAAAGTAGCAAAAAACTACTCGTATTCACTCAATATGAACAGAGAATCAAATTACACATGTCGAACGAACTTAATCAGACGTTAAGGACAACACTTAATATGTGATCAATGAATAAAAAGTCAAATCAAGCTAACACGATCAAATGAATTAGATTTCCATGAATTTTCCTCAGAATTATGTAATTATATATTTGTGCATCAAAGTATTCGCGAAAACTTACAATAAAACAAGGGAAATGAAGTACGTATACAAACTCATAAAACAACGATAGTTCTCGCATAGATAGTTTTTGCTTGTTGTTAAAACCTCTAATCCAATGTGGTTTCACTTCTCAAGCCTTCTAAACAAACTCCTGTACTAATTTTATCCAATCAAAGCATGATGATCAATGAAATCATGCTAAACAATACAAAAGGAGCGTTTGAATATACTATCAAAACCGAAACCAAAACGAATATGGACCATATTAATAACCCTTTAATCGTTCAACTTCATTCCAAACTCATCCAAAACACTCAACAACCATGTTTAAACACTCTTGCATTTAAAATGCACATAAATGAATCAAAATGACAACTCTCGATCCACAGAATCATTTATTGTGCCCTAGTGAAATATTTCAAGTTGTAAAGTAGCAAAAAACTACTCGTATTCACTCAATATGAACAGAGAATCAAATTACACATGTCGAACGAACTTAATCAGACGTTAAGGACAACACTTAATATGTGATCAATGAATAAAAAGTCAAATCAAGCTAACACGATCAAATGAATTAGATTTCCATGAATTTTCCTCAGAATTATGTAATTATATATTTGTGCATCAAAGTATTCGCGAAAGCTTACAATAAAACAAGGGAAATGAAGTATGTATACAAACTCATAAAACACGATAGTTCTCGCATGGATAGTTTTTGCTTGTTGTTAAAACCTCTAATCCAATGTGGTTTCACTTCTCAAGCCTTCTAAACAAACTCCTGTACTAATTTTATCCAATCAAAGCATTATGATCAATGAAATCACGGTAAACAATACAAAAGGAGCGTTTGAATATACTATCAAAACCGAAACCAAAACGAATAGTGAGACCATATTAATAACCCTTTAATCGTTCAACTTCATTCCAAACTCATCCAAAACACTCAACAACCATGTTTAAACACTCTTGCATTTAAAATGCACATAAATGAATCAAAATGACAACTCTCGATCCACAGAATCATTTATTGTGCCCTAGTGAAATATTTCAAGTTGTAAAGTAGCAAAAAACTACTCGTATTCACTCAATATGAACAGAGAATCAAATTACACATGTCGAACGAACTTAATCAGACGTTAAGGACAACACTTAATATGTGATCAATGAATAAAAAGTCAAATCAAGCTAACACGATCAAATGAATTAGATTTCCATGAATTTTCCTCAGAATTATGTAATTATATATTTGTGCATCAAAGTATTCGCGAAAGCTTACAATAAAACAAGGGAAATGAAGTATGTATACAAACTCATAAAACAACGATAGTTCTCGCATGGATAGTTTTTGCTTGTTGTTAAAACCTCTAATCCTATGTGGTTTCACTTCTCAAGCCTTCTAAACAAACTCCTGTACTAATTTATCCAATCAAAGCATTATGATCAATGAAATCACGGTAAACAATACAAAAGGAGCGTTTGAATATACTATCAAAACCGAAACCAAAACGAATAATGAGACCATATTAATAACCCTTTAATCGTTCAACTTCATTCCAAACTCATCCAAAACACTCAACAACATGTTTAAACACTCTTGCATTTAAAATGCACATAAATGAATCAAAATGACAACTCTCGATCCACAGAATCATTTATTGTGCCCTAGTGAAATATTTCAAGTTGTAAAGTAGCAAAAAACTACTCGTATTCACTCAATATGAACAGAGAATCAAATTACACTTTCGAAGAACTTAATCAGACGTCAAGGACAACACTTAATATGTGATCAATGAACAAAAGTCAAATCAAGCTAACACGATCAAATGAATTAGATTCCATGAATTTCCCTCAAAATTATGTAATTATATATTTGTGCATCAAAGTATTCGCGAAAGCTTACAATATAACAAGGGAAATGAAGTGCGTATACAAACTCATAAAACAACGATAGTTCTCGCATGGTTAGTGTTTGCTTGTTGCTAAAACCTCTAATCCAATGTGGTTTCACTTCTCAAGCCTTCTAAACAAACTCCTGTACTAATTTTATCCAATCAAAGCATGATGATCAATGAAATCACGCTAAACAATACAAAAGGAGCGTTTGAATATACTATCAAAACCGAAACCAAAACGAATAATGGGACCATATTAATAACCCTTTAATCGTTCAACTTCATTCCAACTCATCCAAAACACTCAACAACCATGTTTAAACACTCTTGCATTTAAAATGCACATAAATGAATCAAAATGACAACTCTCGATCCACAGAATCATTTATTGTGCCCTAGTGAAATATTTCAAGTTGTAAAGTAGCAAAAAACTACTCGTATTCACTCAATATGAACAGAGAATCAAATTACACATGTCGAACGAACTTAATCAGACGTTAAGAACAACACTTAATATGTGATCAATGAATAAAAAGTCAAATCAAGCTAACACGATCAAATGAATTAGATTTCCATGAATTTTCCTCAGAATTATGTAATTATATATTTGTGCATCAAAGTATTCGCGAAAACTTACAATAAAACAAGGGAAATGAAGTACGTATACAAACTCATAAAACAACGATAGTTCTCGCATAGATAGTTTTTGCTTGTTGTTAAAACCTTTAATCCAATGTGGTTTCACTTCTCAAGCCTTCTAAACAAACTCCTGTACTAATTTATCCAATCAAAGCATGATGATCAATGAAATCACGCTAAACAATACAAAAGGAGCGTTTGAATATACTATCAAAACCGAAACCAAAACGAATAATGAGACCATATTAATAACCCTTTAATCGTTCAACTTCATTCCAAACTCATCCAAAACACTCAACAACCATGTTTAAACACTCTTGCATTTAAAATGCACATAAATGAATCAAAATGACAACTCTCGATCCACAGAATCATTTATTGTGCCCTAGTGAAATATTTCAAGTTGTAAAGTAGCAAAAAACTACTCGTATTCACTCAATATGAACAGAGAATCAAATTACACATGTCGAACGAACTTAATCAGACGTTAAGGACAACACTTAATATGTGATCAATGAATAAAAAGTCAAATCAAGCTAACACGATCAAATGAATTAGATTTCCATGAATTTTCCTCAAATTATGTAATTATATATTTGTGCATCAAAGTATTCGCGAAAGCTTACAATAAAACAAGGGAAATGAAGTATGTATACAAACTCATAAAACTACGATAGTTCTCGCATGGATAGTTTTTGCTTGTTGTTAAAACCTCTAATCCAATGTGGTTTCACTTCTCAAGCCTTCTAAACAAACTCCTGTACTAATTTTATCCAATCAAAGCATTATGATCAATGAAATCACGGTAAACAATACAAAAGGAGCGTTTGAATATACTATCAAAACCGAAACCAAAACGAATAGTGAGACCATATTAATAACCCTTTAATCGTTCAACTTCATTCCAAACTCATCCAAAACACTCAACAACCATGTTTAAACACTCTTGCATTTAAAATGCACATAAATGAATCAAAATGACAACTCTCGATCCACAGAATCATTTATTGTGTCCTAGTGAAATATTTCAAGTTGTAAAGTAGCAAAAAACTACTCGTATTCACTCAATATGAACAGAGAATCAAATTACACATGTCGAACGAACTTAATCAGACGTTAAGGACAACACTTAATATGTGATCAATGAATAAAAAGTCAAATCAAGCTAACACGATCAAATGAATTAGATTTCCATAAATTTTCCTCAGAATTATGTAATTATATATTTGTGCATCAAAGTATTCGCGAAAACTTACAATAAAACAAGGGAAATGAAGTATGTATACAAACTCATAAAACTACGATAGTTCTCGCATGGATAGTTTTTGCTTGTTGTTAAAACCTCTAATCCAATGTGGTTTCACTTCTCAAGCCTTCTAAACAAACTCCTGTACTAATTTTATCCAATCAAAGCATTATGATCAATGAAATCACGGTAAACAATACAAAAGGAGCGTTTGAATATACTATCAAAACCAAAACCAAAACGAATAATGACAACATATTAATAACCCTTTAATCGTTCAACTTCATTCCAAACTCATCCAAAACACTCAACAACCATGTTTAAACACTCTTGCATTTAAAATACACATAAATGAATCAAAATGACAACTCTTGACCCACAGAATCATTTATTGTGCACTAGTGAAATATTCCAGGTTGTAAAGTAGCAAAAAACTACTCATATTCACTCTATATGGACAGAGAATCAAATTACACATGTCGAACGAACTTAATCAGACGTTAAGGACAACACTTAATATGTGATCAATGAATAAAAAGTCAAATCAAGCTAACACGATCAAATGAATTAGATTTCCATTAATTTTCCTCAGAATTATGTAATTATATATTTGTGTATCACAGTATTCAATGAAGTACGTATACAAACTCATAAAACAACGATAATTCTCGCATAGATAGTTTTTGCCTGTTGTTAAAACCTCTAATCCAATGTGGTTTCACTTCTCAAGCCTTCTAAACAAACTCCTGTACTAATTTTATCCAATCAAAGCATGATGATCAATGAAATCATGCTAAACAATACAAAAGGAGCGTTTGAATATACTATCAAAACCGAAACCAAAACGAATAATGGGACCATATTGATAACCCTTTAATCGTTCAACTTCATTCCAAAATCATCCAAAACACTCAACAACCATGTTTAAACACTCTTGCATTTAAAATGCACATAAATGAATCAAAATGACAACTCTCGATCCACAGAATCATTTATTGTGCCCTAGTGAAATATTTCAAGTTGTAAAGTAGCAAAAAACTACTCGTATTCACTCAATATGAACAGAGAATCAAATTACACATGTCGAACGAACTTAATCAGACGTTAAGGACAACACTTAATATGTGATCAATGAATAAAAAGTCAAATCAAGCTAACACGATCAAATGAATTAGATTTCCATGAATTTTCCTCAGAATTATGTAATTATATATTTGTGCATCAAAGTATTCGCGAAAACTTACAATAAAACAAGGGAAATGAAGTACGTATACAAACTCATAAAACAACGATAGTTCTCGCATGGATAGTTTTGCTTGTTGTTAAAACCTCTAATCCAATGTGGTTTCACTTCTCAAGCCTTCTAAACAAACTCCTGTACTAATTTTATCCAATCAAAGCATGATGATCAATGAAATCACGCTAAACAATACAAAAGGAGCGTTTGAATATACTATCAAAACCGAAACCAAAACGAATAATGGACCATATTAATAACCCTTTAATCGTTCAACTTCATTCCAAAATCATCCAAAACACTCAACAACCATGTTTAAACACTCTTGCATTTAAAATGCACATAAATGAATCAAAATGACAACTCTCGATCCACAGAATCATTTATTGTGCCTAGTGAAATATTTCAAGTTGTAAAGTAGCAAAAAACTACTCGTATTCACTCAATATGAACAGAGAATCAAATTACACATGTCGAACGAACTTAATCAGATGTTAAGGACAACACTTAATATGTGATCAATGATTAAAAAGTCAAATCAAGCTAACACGATCAAATGAATTAGATTTCCATGAATTTTCCTCAGAATTATGTAATTATATATTTGTGCATCAAAGTATTCGCGAAAGCTTACAATAAAACAAGGGAATTGAAGTATGTATACAAACTCATAAAACAACGATAGTTCTCGCATGGATAGTTTTTGCTTGTTGTTAAAACCTCTAATCCAATGTGGTTTCACTTCTCAAGCCTTCTAAACAAACTCCTGTACTAATTTTATCCAATCAAAGCATGATGATCAATGAAATCATGCTAAACAATACAAAAGGAGCGTTTGAATATACTATCAAAACCGAAACCAAAACGAATAATGAGACCATATTAATAACCCTTTAATCGTTCAACTTCATTCCAAACTCATCCAAAACACTCAACAACCATGTTTAAACACTCTTGCATTTAAAATGCACATAAATGAATCAAAATGACAACTCTCGACCCACAGAATCATTTATTGTGCACTAGTGAAATATTACAAGTTGTAAAGTAGCAAAAAACTACTCGTATTCACTCAATATGAACAGAGAATCAAATTACACTTGTCGAACGAACATAATCAGACGTTAAGGACAACACTTAATATGTGATCAATGAATAAAAAGTCAAATCAAGCTAACACGATCAAATAAATTAGATTTCTATGAATTTTCCTCAGAATTATGTAATTATATATTTGTGTATCAAAGTATTCGCGAAAACTTACAATAAAACAAGGGAAATGAAGTACGTATACAAACTCATAAAACAACGATAGTTCTCGCATGGATAGTTTTTGCTTGTTGTTAAAACCTCTAATCCAATGTGGTTTCACTTCTCAAGCCTTCTAAACAAACTCCTGTACTAATTTAATCCAATCAAAGCATGATGATCAATGAAATCACGCTAAACAATACAAAAGGAGCGTTTGAATATACTATCAAAACCGAAACCAAAACGAATAATGAGACCATATTAATAACCCTTTAATCGTTCAACTTCATTCCAAAATCATCCAAAACACTCAACAACCATGTTTAAACACTCTTGCATTTAAAATGCACATAAATGAATCAAAATGACAACTCTCGATCCACAGAATCATTTATTGTGCCCTAGTGAAATATTTCAAGTTGTAAAGTAGCAAAAACTACTCGTATTCACTCAATATGAACAGAGAATCAAATTACACATGTCGAACGAACTTAATCAGATGTTAAGGACAACACTTAATATGTGATCAATGATTAAAAAGTCAAATCAAGCTAACACGATCAAATGAATTAGATTTCCATGAATTTTCCTCAGAATTATGTAATTATATATTTGTGCATCAAAGTATTCGCGAAAGCTTACAATAAAACAAGGGAAATGAAGTATGTATACAAACTCATAAAACAACGATAGTTCTCGCATGGATAGTTTTTGCTTGTTGTTAAAACCTCTAATCCAATGTGGTTTCACTTCTCAAGCCTTCTAAACAAACTCCTGTACTAATTTTATCCAATCAAAGCATTATGATCAATGAAATCACGGTAACAATACAAAAGGAGCGTTTGAATATACTATCAAAACCGAAACCAAAACGAATAGTGAGACCATATTAATAACCCTTTAATCGTTCAACTTCATTCCAAACTCATCCAAAACACTCAACAACCATGTTTAAACACTCTTGCATTTAAAATGCACATAAATGAATCAAAATGACAACTCTCGATCCACAGAATCATTTATTGTGCCCTAGTGAAATATTTCAAGTTGTAAAGTAGCAAAAAAAACTCGTATTCACTCAATATGAACAGAGAATCAAATTACACATGTCGAACGAACTTAATCAGACGTTAAGGACAACACTTAATATGTGATCAATGAATAAAAAGTCAAATCAAGCTAACACGATCAAATGAATTAGATTTCCATAATTTCTCAGAATTATGTAATTATATATTTGTGCATCAAAGTATTCGCGAAAACTTACAATAAAAAAAGGGAAATGAAGTACGTATACAAACTCATAAAACAACGATAGTTCTCGCATAGATAGTTTTTGCTTGTTGTTAAAACCTTTAATCCAATGTGGTTTCACTTCTCAAGCCTTCTAAACAAACTCCTGTACTAATTTTATCCAATCAAAGCATGATGATCAATGAAATCACGCTAAACAATACAAAAGGAGCGTTTGAATATACTATCAAAACCGAAACCAAAACGAATAATGGGACCATATTGATAACCCTTTAATCGTTCAACTTCATTCCAAAATCATCCAAAACACTCAACAACCATGTTTAAACACTCTTGCATTTAAAATGCACATAAATGAATCAAAATGACAACTCTCGATCCACAGAATCATTTATTGTGCCCTAGTGAAATATTTCAAGTTGTAAAGTAGCAAAAAACTACTCGTATTCACTCAATATGAACAGAGAATCAAATTACACATGTCGAACGAACTTAATCAGACGTTAAGGACAACACTTAATATGTGATCAATGAATAAAAAGTCAAATCAAGCTAACACGATCAAATGAATTAGATTTCCATGAATTTTCCTCAGAATTATGTAATTATATATTTGTGCATCAAAGTATTCGCGAAAGCTTACAATAAAACAAGGGAAATGAAGTATGTATACAAACTCATAAAACTACGATAGTTCTCGCATGGATAGTTTTTGCTTGTTGTTAAAACCTCTAATCCAATGTGGTTTCACTTCTCAAGCCTTCTAAACAAACTCCTGTACTAATTTTATCCAATCAAAGCATATGATCAATGAAATCACGGTAAACAATACAAAAGGAGCGTTTGAATATACTATCAAAACCGAAACCAAAACGAATAGTGAGACCATATTAATAACCCTTTAATCGTTCAACTTCATTCCAAACTCATCCAAAACACTCAACAACCATGTTTAAACACTCTTGCATTTAAAATGCACATAAATGAATCAAAATGACAACTCTCGATCCACAGAATCATTTATTGTGCCCTAGTGAAATATTTCAAGTTGTAAAGTAGCAAAAAACTACTCGTATTCACTCAATATGAACAGAGAATCAAATTACACATGTCGAACGAACTTAATCAGACGTTAAGGACAACACTTAATATGTGATCAATGAATAAAAAGTCAAATCAAGCTAACACGATCAAATGAATTAGATTTCCATGAATTTTCCTCAGAATTATGTAATTATATATTTGTGCATCAAAGTATTCGCGAAAGCTTACAATAAAACAAGGGAAATGAAGTATGTATACAAACTCATAAAACTACGATAGTTCTCGCATGGATAGTTTTTGCTTGTTGTTAAAACCTCTAATCCAATGTGGTTTCACTTCTCAAGCCTTCTAAACAAACTCCTGTACTAATTTATCCAATCAAAGCATTATGATCAATGAAATCACGGTAAACAATACAAAAGGAGCGTTTGAATATACTATCAAAACCGAAACCAAAACGAATAGTGAGACCATATTAATAACCCTTTAATCGTTCAACTTCATTCCAAACTCATCCAAAACACTCAACAACCATGTTTAAACACTCTTGCATTTAAAATGCACATAAATGAATCAAAATGACAACTCTCGATCCACAGAATCATTTATTGTGCCCTAGTGAAATATTTCAAGTTGTAAAGTAGCAAAAAACTACTCGTATTCACTCAATATGAACAGAGAATCAAATTACACATGTCGAACGAACTTAATCAGACGTTAAGGACAACACTTAATATGTGATCAATGAATAAAAAGTCAAATCAAGCTAACACGATCAAATGAATTAGATTTCCATGAATTTTCCTCAGAATTATGTAATTATATATTTGTGCATCAAAGTATTCGCGAAAGCTTACAATAAAACAAGGGAAATGAAGTATGTATACAAACTCATAAAACTACGATAGTTCTCGCATGGATAGTTTTTGCTTGTTGTTAAAACCTCTAATCCAATGTGGTTTCACTTCTCAAGCCTTCTAAACAAACTCCTGTACTAATTTATCCAATCAAAGCATTATGATCAATGAAATCACGGTAAACAATACAAAAGGAGCGTTTGAATATACTATCAAAACCGAAACCAAAACGAATAGTGAGACCATATTAATAACCCTTTAATCGTTCAACTTCATTCCAAACTCATCCAAAACACTCAACAACCATGTTTAAACACTCTTGCATTTAAAATGCACATAAATGAATCAAAATGACAACTCTCGATCCACAGAATCATTTATTGTGCCCTAGTGAAATATTTCAAGTTGTAAAGTAGCAAAAAACTACTCGTATTCACTCAATATGAACAGAGAATCAAATTACACATGTCGAACGAACTTAATCAGACGTTAAGGACAACACTTAATATGTGATCAATGATAAAAAGTCAAATCAAGCTAACACGATCAAATGAATTAGATTTCCATGAATTTTCCTCAGAATTATGTAATTATATATTTGTGCATCAAAGTATTCGCGAAAGCTTACAATAAAACAAGGGAAATGAAGTATGTATACAAACTCATAAAACTACGATAGTTCTCGCATGGATAGTTTTTGCTTGTTGTTAAAACCTCTAATCCAATGTGGTTTCACTTCTCAAGCCTTCTAAACAAACTCCTGTACTAATTTTATCCAATCAAAGCATTATGATCAATGAAATCACGGTAAACAATACAAAAGGAGCGTTTGAATATACTATCAAAACCGAAACCAAAACGAATAGTGAGACCATATTAATAACCCTTTAATCGTTCAACTTCATTCCAAACTCATCCAAAACACTCAACTACCATGTTTAAACACTCTTGCATTTAAAATGCACATAAATGAATCAAAATGACAACTCTCGATCCACAGAATCATTTATTGTGCCCTAGTGAAATATTTCAAGTTGTAAAGTAGCAAAAAACTACTCGTATTCACTCAATATGAACAGAGAATCAAATTACACATGTCGAACAAACTTAATCAGACGTTAAGGACTGTTAATATGTGATCAATGAATAAAAAGTCAAATCAAGCTAACACGATCAAATGAATTAGATTTTCATAAATTTTCCTCAGAATTATGTAATTATATATTTGTGCATCAAAGTATTCGCGAAAACTTACAATAAAAAAAGGGAAATGAAGTACGTATACAAACTCATAAAACAACGATAGTTCTCGCATAGATAGTTTTTGCTTGTTGTTAAAACCTTTAATCCAATGTGGTTTCACTTCTCAAGCCTTCTAAACAAACTCCTGTACTAATTTTATCCAATCAAAGCATGATGATCAATGAAATCACGCTAAACAATACAAAAGGAGCGTTTGAATATACTATCAAAACCGAAACCAAAACGAATAATGGACCATATTAATAACCCTTTAATCGTTCAACTTCATTCCAAACTCATCCAAAACACTCAACAACCATGTTTAAACACTCTTGCATTTAAAATGCACATAAATGAATCAAAATGACAACTCTCGATCCACAGAATCATTTATTGTGCCTAGTGAAATATTTCAAGTTGTAAAGTAGCAAAAAACTACTCGTATTCACTCAATATGAACAGAGAATCAAATTACACATGTCGAACAAACTTAATCAGACGTTAAGGACAACACTTAATATGTGATCAATGAATAAAAAGTCAAATCAAGCTAACACGATCAAATGAATTAGATTTCCATGAATTTTCCTCAGAATTATGTAATTATATATTTGTGCATCAAAGTATTCGCGAAAGCTTACAATAAAACAAGGGAAATGAAGTATGTATACAAACTCATAAAACTACGATAGTTCTCGCATGGATAGTTTTTGCTTGTTGTTAAAACCTCTAATCCAATGTGGTTTCACTTCTCAAGCCTTCTAAACAAACTCCTGTACTAATTTTATCCAATCAAAGCATTATGATCAATGAAATCACGGTAAACAATACAAAAGGAGCGTTTGAATATACTATCAAAACCGAAACCAAAACGAATAGTGAGACCATATTAATAACCCTTTAATCGTTCAACTTCATTCCAAACTCATCCAAAACACTCAACAACCATGTTTAAACACTCTTGCATTTAAAATGCACATAAATGAATCAAAATGACAACTCTCGATCCACAGAATCATTTATTGTGCCCTAGTGAAATATTTCAAGTTGTAAAGTAGCAAAAAACTACTCGTATTCACTCAATATGAACAGAGAATCAAATTACACATGTCGAACGAACTTAATCAGACGTTAAGGACAACACTTAATATGTGATCAATGAATAAAAAGTCAAATCAAGCTAACACGATCAAATGAATTAGATTTCCATGAATTTCCTCAGAATTATGTAATTATATATTTGTGCATCAAAGTATTCGCGAAAGCTTACAATAAAACAAGGGAAATGAAGTATGTATACAAACTCATAAAACAACGATAGTTCTCGCATGGATAGTTTTTGCTTGTTGTTAAAACCTCTAATCCAATGTGGTTTCACTTCTCAAGCCTTCTAAACAAACTCTGTACTAATTTTATCCAATCAAAGCATTATGATCAATGAAATCACGGTAAACAATACAAAAGGAGCGTTTGAATATACTATCAAAACCGAAACCAAAACGAATAGTGAGACCATATTAATAACCCTTTAATCGTTCAACTTCATTCCAAACTCATCCAAAACACTCAACAACCATGTTTAAACACTCTTGCATTTAAAATGCACATAAATGAATCAAAATGACAACTCTCGATCCACAGAATCATTTATTGTGCCCTAATGAAATATTTCAAGTTGTAAAGTAGCAAAAAACTACTCGTATTCACTCAATATGAACAGAGAATCAAATTACACATGTCGAACAAACTTAATCAGACGTTAAGGACAACACTTAATATGTGATCAATGAATAAAAAGTCAAATCAAGCTAACACGATCAAATGAATTAGATTTCCATGAATTTTCCTCAGAATTATGTAATTATATATTTGTGCATCAAAGTATTCGCGAAAACTTACAATAAAACAAGGGAAATGAAGTATGTATACAAACTCATAAAACTACGATAGTTCTCGCATGGATAGTTTTTGCTTGTTGTTAAAACCTCTAATCCAATGTGGTTTCACTTCTCAAGCCTTCTAAACAAACTCCTGTACTAATTTTATCCAATCAAAGCATTATGATCAATGAAATCACGGTAAACAATACAAAAGGAGCGTTTGAATATACTATCAAAACCAAAACGAAAACGAATAGTGAGACCATATTAATAACCCTTTAATCGTTCAACTTCATTCCAAACTCATCCAAAACACTCAACAACCATGTTTAAACACTCTTGCATTTAAAATGCACATAAATGAATCAAAATGACAACTCTCGATCCACAGAATCATTTATTGTGCCCTAGTGAAATATTTCAAGTTGTAAAGTAGCAAAAAACTACTCGTATTCACTCAATATGAACAGAGAATCAAATTACACATGTCGAACGAACTTAATCAGACGTTAAGGACAACACTTAATATGTGATCGATGAATAAAAAGTTAAATCAAGCTAACAGGATCAAATGAATTAGATTTCCATGAATTTTCCTCAGAATTATGTAATTATATATTTGTGCATCAAAGTATTCGCGAAAGCTTACAATAAAACAAGGGAAATGAAGTATGTATACAAACTCATAAAACTACGATAGTTCTCGCATGGATAGTTTTTGCTTGTTGTTAAAACCTCTAATCCAATGTGGTTTCACTTCTCAAGCCTTCTAAACAAACTCCTGTACTAATTTTATCCAATCAAAGCATTATGATCAATGAAATCACGGTAAACAATACAAAAGGAGCGTTTGAATATACTATCAAAACCGAAACCAAAACGAATAGTGAGACCATATTAATAACCCTTTAATCGTTCAACTTCATTCCAAACTCATCCAAAACACTCAACAACCATGTTTAAACACTCTTGCATTTAAAATGCACATAAATGAATCAAAATGACAACTCTCGATCCACAGAATCATTTATTGTGCCCTAGTGAAATATTTCAAGTTGTAAAGTAGCAAAAAACTACTCGTATTCACTCAATATGAACAGAGAATCAAATTACACATGTCGAACGAACTTAATCAGACGTTAAGGACAACACTTAATATGTGATCAATGAATAAAAAGTCAAATCAAGCTAACACGATCAAATGAATTAGATTTCCATGAATTTCCTCAGAATTATGTAATTATATATTTGTGCATCAAAGTATTCGCGAAAGCTTACAATAAAACAAGGGAAATGAAGTATGTATACAAACTCATAAAACTACGATAGTTCTCGCATGGATAGTTTTTGCTTGTTGTTAAAACCTCTAATCCAATGTGGTTTCACTTCTCAAGCCTTCTAAACAAACTCCTGTACTAATTTTATCCAATCAAAGCATTATGATCAATGAAATCACGGTAAACAATACAAAAGGAGCGTTTGAATATACTATCAAAACCGAAACCAAAACGAATAGTGAGACCATATTAATAACCCTTTAATCGTTCAACTTCATTCCAAACTCATCCAAAACACTCAACAACCATGTTTAAACACTCTTGCATTTAAAATGCACATAAATGAATCAAAATGACAACTCTCGATCCACAGAATCATTTATTGTGCCCTAGTGAAATATTTCAAGTTGTAAAGTAGCAAAAAACTACTCGTATTCACTCAATATGAACAGAGAATCAAATTACACATGTCGAACAAACTTAATCAGACGTTAAGGACAACACTTAATATGTGATCAATGAATAAAAAGTCAAATCAAGCTAACACGATCAAATGAATTAGATTTTCATAAATTTTCCTCAGAATTATGTAATTATATATTTGTGCATCAAAGTATTCGCGAAAACTTACAATAAAAAAAGGGAAATGAAGTACGTATACAAACTCATAAAACAACGATAGTTCTCGCATAGATAGTTTTTGCTTGTTGTTAAAACCTTTAATCCAATGTGGTTTCACTTCTCAAGCCTTCTAAACAAACTCCTGTTCTAATTTTATCCAATCAAAGCATTATGATCAATGAAATCACGGTAAACAATACAAAAGGAGCGTTTGAATATACTATCAAAACCGAAACCAAAACGAATAGTGAGACCATATTAATAACCCTTTAATCGTTCAACTTCATTCCAAACTCATCCAAAACACTTAACAACCATGTTTAAACACTCTTGCATTTAAAATGCACATAAATGAATCAAAATGACAACTCTCGATCCACAGAATCATTTATTGTGCCCTAGTGAAATATTTCAAGTTGTAAAGTAGCAAAAAACTACTCGTATTCACTCAATATGAACAGAGAATCAAATTACACATGTCGAACGAACTTAATCAGACGTTAAGGACAACACTTAATATGTGATCAATGATAAAAAGTCAAATCAAGCTAACACGATCAAATGAATTAGATTTCCATGAATTTTCCTCAGAATTATGTAATTATATATTTGTGCATCAAAGTATTCGCGAAAGCTTACAATAAAACAAGGGAAATGAAGTATGTATACAAACTCATAAAACTACGATAGTTCTCGCATGGATAGTTTTTGCTTGTTGTTAAAACCTCTAATCCAATGTGGTTTCACTTCTCAAGCCTTCTAAACAAACTCCTGTACTAATTTTATCCAATCAAAGCATTATGATCAATGAAATCACGGTAAACAATACAAAAGGAGCGTTTGAATATACTATCAAAACCGAAACCAAAACGAATAGTGAGACCATATTAATAACCCTTTAATCGTTCAACTTCATTCCAAACTCATCCAAAACACTCAACAACCATGTTTAAACACTCTTGCATTTAAAATGCACATAAATGAATCAAAATGACAACTCTCGATCCACAGAATCATTTATTGTGCCCTAGTGAAATATTTCAAGTTGTAAAGTAGCAAAAAACTACTCGTATTCACTCAATATGAACAGAGAATCAAATTACACATGTCGAACGAACTTAATCAGACGTTAAGGACAACACTTAATATGTGATCAATGAATAAAAAGTCAAATCAAGCTAACACGATCAAATGAATTAGATTTCATGAATTTTCCTCAGAATTATGTAATTATATTTTGTGCATCAAAGTATTCGCGAAAGCTTACAATAAAACAAGGGAAATGAAGTATGTATACAAACTCATAAAACTACGATAGTTCTCGCATGGATAGTTTTTGCTTGTTGTTAAAACCTCTAATCCAATGTGGTTTCACTTCTCAAGCCTTCTAAACAAACTCTGTACTAATTTTATCCAATCAAAGCATTATGATCAATGAAATCACGATAAACAATACAAAAGGAGCGTTTGAATATACTATCAAAACCGAAACCAAAACGAATAGTGAGACCATATTAATAACCCTTTAATCGTTCAACTTCATTCCAAACTCATCCAAAACACTCAACAACCATGTTTAAACACTCTTGCATTTAAAATGCACATAAATGAATCAAAATGACAACTCTCGATCCACAGAATCATTTATTGTGCCTAGTGAAATATTTCAAGTTGTAAAGTAGCAAAAAACTACTCGTATTCACTCAATATGAACAGAGAATCAAATTACACATGTCGAACGAACTTAATCAGACGTTAAGGACAACACTTAATATGTGATCAATGAATAAAAAGTCAAATCAAGCTAACACGATCAAATGAATTAGATTTCATAAATTTCCTCAGAATTATGTAATTATATATTTGTGCATCAAAGTATTCGCGAAACTTACAATAAAACAAGGGAAATGAAGTACGTATACAAACTCATAAAACAACGATAGTTCTCGCATGGATAGTTTTGCTTGTTGTTAAAACCTCTAATCCAATGTGGTTTCACTTCTCAAGCCTTCTAAACAAACTCCTGTACTAATTTTATCCAATCAAAGCATTATGATCAATGAAATCACGGTAAACAATACAAAAGGAGCGTTTGAATATACTATCAAAACCGAAACCAAAACGAATAATGAGACCATATTAATAACCCTTTAATCGTTCAACTTCATTCCAAACTCATCCAAAACACTCAACAACCATGTTTAAACACTCTTGCATTTAAAATGCACATAAATGAATCAAAATGACAACTCTCGATCCACAGAATCATTTATTGTGCCCTAGTGAAATATTTCAAGTTGTAAAGTAGCAAAAAACTACTCGTATTCACTCAATATGAACAGAGAATCAAATTACACATGTCGAACGAACTTAATCAGACGTTAAGGACAACACTTAATATGTGATCAATGAATAAAAAGTCAAATCAAGCTAACACGATCAAATGAATTAGATTTCCATGAATTTTCCTCAGAATTATGTAATTATATATTTGTGCATCAAAGTATTCGCGAAAGCTTACAATAAAACAAGGGAAATGAAGTATGTATACAAACTCATAAAACTACGATAGTTCTCGCATGGATAGTTTTTGCTTGTTGTTAAAACCTCTAATCCAATGTGGTTTCACTTCTCAAGCCTTCTAAACAAACTCCTGTACTAATTTTATCCAATCAAAGCATTATGATCAATGAAATCACGGTAAACAATACAAAAGGAGCGTTTGAATATACTATCAAAACCGAAACCAAAACGAATAGTGAGACCATATTAATAACCCTTTAATCGTTCAACTTCATTCCAAACTCATCCAAAACACTCAACAACCATGTTTAAACACTCTTGCATTTAAAATGCACATAAATGAATCAAAATGACAACTCTCGATCCACAGAATCATTTATTGTGCCCTAGTGAAATATTTCAAGTTGTAAAGTAGCAAAAAACTACTCGTATTCACTCAATATGAACAGAGAATCAAATTACACATGTCGAACAAACTTAATCAGACGTTAAGGACAACACTTAATATGTGATCAATGAATAAAAAGTCAAATCAAGCTAACACGATCAAATGAATTAGATTTTCATGAATTTTCCTCAGAATTATGTAATTATATATTTGTGCATCAAAGTATTCGCGAAAGCTTACAATAAAACAAGGGAAATGAAGTATGTATACAAACTCATAAAACTACGATAGTTCTCGCATGGATAGTTTTTGCTTGTTGTTAAAACCTCTAATCCAATGTGGTTTCACTTCTCAAGCCTTCTAAACAAACTCCTGTACTAATTTTATCCAATCAAAGCATTATGATCAATGAAATCACGATAAACAATACAAAAGGAGCGTTTGAATATACTATCAAAACCGAAACCAAAACGAATAGTGAGACCATATTAATAATCCTTTAATCGTTCAACTTCATTCCAAACTCATCCAAAACACTTAACAACCATGTTTAAACACTCTTGCATTTAAAATGCACATAAATGAATCAAAATGACAACTCTCGATCCACAGAATCATTTATTGTGCCCTAGTGAAATATTTCAAGTTGTAAAGTAGCAAAAAACTACTCGTATTCACTCAATATGAACAGAGAATCAAATTACACATGTCGAACGAACTTAATCAGACGTTAAGGACAACACTTAATATGTGATCAATGAATAAAAAGTCAAATCAAGCTAACACGATCAAATGAATTAGATTTCATAATTTCCTCAGAATTATGTAATTATATATTGTGCATCAAAGTATTCGCGAAAGCTTACAATAAAAAAGGGAAATGAAGTACGTATACAAACTCATAAAACAACGATAGTTCTCGCATGGATAGTTTTTGCTTGTTGTTAAAACCTCTAATCCAATGTGGTTTCACTTCTCAAGCCTTCTAAACAAACTCCTGTACTAATTTATCCAATCAAAGCATTATGATCAATGAAATCACGGTAAACAATACAAAAGGAGCGTTTGAATATACTATCAAAACCGAAACCAAAACGAATAGTGAGACCATATTAATAACCCTTTAATCGTTCAACTTCATTCCAAACTCATCCAAAACACTCAACAACCATGTTTAAACACTCTTGCATTTAAAATGCACATAAATGAATCAAAATGACAACTCTCGATCCACAGAATCATTTATTGTGCCCTAGTGAAATATTTCAAGTTGTAAAGTAGCAAAAAACTACTCGTATTCACTCAATATGAACAGAGAATCAAATTACACATGTCGAACGAACTTAATCAGACGTTAAGGACAACACTTAATATGTGATCAATGAATAAAAAGTCAAATCAAGCTAACACGATCAAATGAATTAGATTTCCATGAATTTTCCTCAGAATTATGTAATTATATATTTGTGCATCAAAGTATTCGCGAAAGCTTACAATAAAACAAGGGAAATGAAGTATGTATACAAACTCATAAAACTACGATAGTTCTCGCATGGATAGTTTTTGCTTGTTGTTAAAACCTCTAATCCAATGTGGTTTCACTTCTCAAGCCTTCTAAACAAACTCCTGTACTAATTTTATCCAATCAAAGCATTATGATCAATGAAATCACGGTAAACAATACAAAAGGAGCGTTTGAATATACTATCAAAACCGAAACCAAAACGAATAGTGAGACCATATTAATAACCCTTAATCGTTCAACTTCATTCCAAACTCATCCAAAACACTCAACAACCATGTTTAAACACTCTTGCATTTAAAATGCACATAAATGAATCAAAATGACAACTCTCGATCCACAGAATCATTTATTGTGCCCTAGTGAAATATTTCAAGTTGTAAAGTAGCAAAAAACTACTCGTATTCACTCAATATGAACAGAGAATCAAATTACACATGTCGAACGAACTTAATCAGACGTTAAGGACAACACTTAATATGTGATCAATGAATAAAAAGTCAAATCAAGCTAACACGATCAAATGAATTAGATTTCCATGAATTTTCCTCAGAATTATGTAATTATATATTGTGCATCAAAGTATTCGCGAAAGCTTACAATAAAACAAGGGAAATGAAGTATGTATACAAACTCATAAAACAACGATAGTTCTCGCATGGATAGTTTTTGTTGTTAAAACCTCTAATCCAATGTGGTTTCACTTCTCAAGCCTTCTAAACAAACTCCTGTACTAATTTATCCAATCAAAGCATTATGATCAATGAAATCACGGTAAACAATACAAAAGGAGCGTTTGAATATACTATCAAAACCAAAACAAAACGAATAGTGAGACCATATTAATAACCCTTTAATCGTTCAACTTCATTCCAAACTCATCCAAAACACTCAACAACCATGTTTAAACACTCTTGCATTTAAAATGCACATAAATGAATCAAAATGACAACTCTCGATCCACAGAATCATTTATTGTGCCCTAGTGAAATATTTCAAGTTGTAAAGTAGCAAAAAACTACTCGTATTCACTCAATATGAACAGAGAATCAAATTACACATGTCGAACGAACTTAATCAGACGTTAAGGACAACACTTAATATGTGATCAATGAATAAAAAGTAAATCAAGCTAACACGATCAAATGAATTAGATTTCCATGAATTTCCTCAGAATTATGTAATTATATATTTGTGCATCAAAGTATTCGCGAAAGCTTACAATAAAACAAGGGAAATGAAGTATGTATACAAACTCATAAAACTACGATAGTTCTCGCATGGATAGTTTTGCTTGTTGTTAAAACCTCTAATCCAATGTGGTTTCACTTCTCAAGCCTTCTAAACAAACTCCTGTACTAATTTTATCCAATCAAAGCATTATGATCAATGAAATCACGGTAAACAATACAAAAGGAGCGTTTGAATATACTATCAAAACCGAAACCAAAACGAATAGTGAGACCATATTAATAACCCTTTAATCGTTCAACTTCATTCCAAACTCATCCAAAACACTCAACAACCATGTTTAAACACTCTTGCATTTAAAATGCACATAAATGAATCAAAATGACAACTCTCGATCCACAGAATCATTTATTGTGCCCTAGTGAAATATTTCAAGTTGTAAAGTAGCAAAAAACTACTCGTATTCACTCAATATGAACAGAGAATCAAATTACACATGTCGAACGAACTTAATCAGACGTTAAGGACAACACTTAATATGTGATCAATGAATAAAAAGTCAAATCAAGCTAACACGATCAAATGAATTAGATTTCCATGAATTTTCCTCAGAATTATGTAATTATATATTTGTGCATCAAAGTATTCGCGAAAGCTTACAATAAAACAAGGGAAATGAAGTATGTATACAAACTCATAAAACAACGATAGTTCTCGCATGGATAGTTTTTGCTTGTTGTTAAAACCTCTAATCCAATGTGGTTTCACTTCTCAAGCCTTCTAAACAAACTCCTGTACTAATTTTATCCAATCAAAGCATTATGATCAATGAAATCACGGTAAACAATACAAAAGGAGCGTTTGAATATACTATCAAAACCGAAACCAAAACGAATAGTGAGACCATATTAATAACCCTTTAATCGTTCAACTTCATTCCAAACTCATCCAAAACACTCAACAACCATGTTTAAACACTCTTGCATTTAAAATGCACATAAATGAATCAAAATGACAACTCTCGATCCACAGAATCATTTATTGTGCCCTAGTGAAATATTTCAAGTTGTAAAGTAGCAAAAAACTACTCGTATTCACTCAATATGAACAGAGAATCAAATTACACATGTCGAACGAACTTAATCAGACGTTAAGGACAACACTTAATATGTGATCAATGAATAAAAGTCAAATCAAGCTAACACGATCAAATGAATTAGATTTCCATGAATTTCCTCAGAATTATGTAATTATATATTTGTGCATCAAAGTATTCGCGAAAGCTTACAATAAAACAAGGGAAATGAAGTATGTATACAAACTCATAAAACTAACGATAGTTCTCGCATGGATAGTTTTTGCTTGTTGTTAAAACCTCTAATCCAATGTGGTTTCACTTCTCAAGCCTTCTAAACAAACTCCTGTACTAATTTTATCCAATCAAAGCATGATGATCAATGAAATCACGGTAAACAATACAAAAGGAGCGTTTGAATATACTATCAAAACCGAAACCAAAACGAATAATGAGACCATATTAATAACCCTTTGATCGTTCAACTTAATTCCAAACTCATCCAAAACACTCAACAACCATGTTTAAACACTCTTGCATTTAAAATGCACATAAATGAATCAAAATGACAACTCTTGACCCACAGAATCATTTATTGTGCCCTAGTGAAATATTTCAAGTTGTAAAGTAGCAAAAAACTACTCGTATTCACTCAATATGAACAGAGAATCAAATTACACATGTCGAACGAACTTAATCAGACGTTAAGGACAACACTTAATATGTGATCAATGAATAAAAAGTCAAATCAAGCTAACACGATCAAATGAATTAGATTTCATGAATTTTCCTCAGAATTATGTAATTATATATTTGTGCATCAAAGTATTCGCGAAAGCTTACAATAAAACAAGGGAAATGAAGTATGTATACAAACTCATAAAACAACGATAGTTCTCGCATGGATAGTTTTTGCTTGTTGTTAAAACCTCTAATCCAATGTGGTTTCACTTCTCAAGCCTTCTAAACAAACTCCTGTACTAATTTATCCAATCAAAGCATATGATCAATGAAATCACGCTAAACAATACAAAAGGAGCGTTTGAATATACTATCAAAACCGAAACCAAAACGAATAGTGAGACCATATTAATAACCCTTTAATCGTTCAACTTCATTCCAAACTCATCCAAAACACTCAACAACCATGTTTAAACACTCTTGCATTTAAAATGCACATAAATGAATCAAAATGACAACTCTCGATCCACAGAATCATTTATTGTGCCCTAGTGAAATATTTCAAGTTGTAAAGTAGCAAAAAACTACTCGTATTCACTCAATATGAACAGAGAATCAAATTACACATGTCGAACGAACTTAATCAGACGTTAAGGACAACACTTAATATGTGATCAATGAATAAAAAGTCAAATCAAGCTAACACGATCAAATGAATTAGATTTCCATGAATTTCCTCAGAATTATGTAATTATATATTTGTGCATCAAAGTATTCGCGAAAGCTTACAATAAAACAAGGGAAATGAAGTATGTATACAAACTCATAAAACTACGATAGTTCTCGCATGGATAGTTTTTGCTTGTTGTTAAAACCTCTAATCCAATGTGGTTTCACTTCTCAAGCCTTCTAAACAAACTCCTGTACTAATTTTATCCAATCAAAGCATGATGATCAATGAAATCACGGTAAACAATACAAAAGGAGCGTTGAATATACTATCAAAACCGAAACCAAAACGAATAGTGAGACCATATTAATAACCCTTTAATCGTTCAACTTCATTCCAAACTCATCCAAAACACTCAACAACCATGTTTAAACACTCTTGCATTTAAAATGCACATAAATGAATCAAAATGACAACTCTCGATCCACAGAATCATTTATTGTGCCCTAGTGAAATATTTCAAGTTGTAAAGTAGCAAAAAACTACTCGTATTCACTCAATATGAACAGAGAATCAAATTACACATGTCGAACGAACTTAATCAGACGTTAAGGACAACACTTAATATGTGATCAATGAATAAAAAGTCAAATCAAGCTAACACGATCAAATGAATTAGATTTCCATGAATTTCCTCAGAATTATGTATATATTTGTGCATCAAAGTATTCGCGAAAGCTTACAATAAAACAAGGGAAATGAAGTATGTATAGAAACTCATAAAACTACGATAGTTCTCGCATGGATAGTTTTTGCCTGTTGTTAAAACCTCTAATCCAATGTGGTTTCACTTCTCAAGCCTTCTAAACAAACTCCTGTACTAATTTTATCCAATCAAAGCATTATAATCAATGAAATCACGGTAAACAATACAAAAGGAGCGTTTGAATAATAACCCTTTAATCGTTCAACTTCATTCCAAACTCATCCAAAACACTTAACAACCATGTTTAAACACTCTTGCATTTAAAATGCACATAAATGAATCAAAATGACAACTCTCGATCCACAGAATCATTTATTGTGCCCTAGTGAAATATTTCAAGTTGTAAAGTAGGAAAAAACTACTCGTATTCACTCAATATGAACAGAGAATCAAATTACACATGTCGAACGAACTTAATCAGACGTTAAGGACAAAACTTAATATGTGATCAATGAATAAAAAGTCAAATCAAGCTAACACGATCAAATGAATTAGATTTCCATGAATTTTCCTCAGAATTATGTAATTATATATTTGTGCATCAAAGTATTCGCGAAAGCTTACAATAAAACAAGGGAAATGAAGTATGTATACAAACTCATAAAACAACGATAGTTCACGCATTGATAGTTTTTGCTTGTTGTTAAAACCTCTAATCATATGTGGTTTCACTTCTCAAGCCTTCTAAACAAACTCCTGTACTAATTTATCCAATCAAAGCATTATGATCAATGAAATCACGGTAAACAATACAAAAGGAGCGTTTGAATATACTATCAAAACCAAAACCAAAACGAATAATGAGACCATATTAATAACCCTTTAATCGTTCAACTTCATTCCAAACTCATCCAAAACACTCAACAACCATGTTTAAACACTCTTGCATTTAAAATGCACACAAATGAATCAAAATGACAACTCTCGATCCACAGAATCATTTATTGTGCACTAGTGAAATATTTCAAGTTGTAAAGTAGCAAAAAACTACTCGTATTCACTCAATATGAACAGAGAATCAAATTACACATGTCGAACGAACTTAATCAGACGTTAAGGACAACACTTAATATGTGATCAATGAATAAAAAGTCAAATCAAGCTAACACGATCAAATGAATTAGATTTCCATGAATTTTCTCAGAATTATGTAATTATATATTTGTGCATCAAAGTATTCGCGAAAGCTTACAATAAAACAAGGGAAATGAAGTATGTATACAAACTCATAAAACTACGATAGTTCTCGCATGGATAGTTTTGCTTGTTGTTAAAACCTCTAATCCAATGTGGTTTCACTTCTCAAGCCTTCTAAACAAACTCCTGTACTAATTTTATCCAATCAAAGCATGATGATCAATGAAATCACGCTAAACAATACAAAAGGAGCGTTTGAATATACTATCAAAACCGAAACCAAAACGAATAATGAGACCATATTAATAACCCTTTAATCGTTCAACTTCATTCCAAACTCATCCAAAACACTCAACAACCATGTTTAAACACTCTTGCATTTAAAATGCACATAAATGAATCAAAATGACAACTCTCGATCCACAGAATCATTTATTGTGCCTAGTGAAATATTTCAAGTTGTAAAGTAGCAAAAAACTACTCGTATTCACTCAATATGAACAGAGAATCAAATTACACATGTCGAACGAACTTAATCAGACGTTAAGGACAACACTTAATATGTGATCAATGAATAAAAAGTCAAATCAAGCTAACACGATCAAATGAATTAGATTTCCATGAATTTCCTCAGAATTATGTAATTATATATTTGTGCATCAAAGTATTCGCGAAAGCTTACAATAAAACAAGGGAAATGAAGTACGTATACAAACTCATAAAACAACGATAGTTCTCGCATGGATAGTTTTTGCTTGTTGTTAAAACCTCTAATCCAATGTGGTTTCACTTCTCAAGCCTTCTAAACAAACTCCTGTACTAATTTTATCCAATCAAAGCATGATGATCAATGAAATCACGCTAAACAATACAAAAGGAGCGTTTGAATATACTATCAAAACCGAAACCAAAACGAATAATGAGACCATATTAATAACCCTTTAATCGTTCAACTTCATTCCAAACTCATCCAAAACACTCAACAACCATGTTTAAACACTCTTGCATTTAAAATGCACATAAATGAATCAAAATGACAACTCTCGATCCACAGAATCATTTATTGTGCACTAGTGAAATATTTCAAGTTGTAAAGTAGCAAAAAGTACTCGTATTCACTCAATATGAACAGAGAATCAAATTACACTTGTCGAACGAACTTAATCAGACGTTAAGGACAACACTTAATATGTGATCAATGAATAAAAAGTCAAATCAAGCTAACACGATCAAATGAATTAGATTTCCATGAATTTTCCTCAGAATTATGTAATTATATATTTGTGCATCAAAGTATTCGCGAAAGCTTACAATAAAACAAGGGAAATGAAGTACGTATACAAACTCATAAACAACGATAGTTCTCGCATGGATAGTTTTTGCTTGTTGTTAAAACCTCTAATCCAATGTGGTTTCACTTCTCAAGCCTTCTAAACAAACTCCTGTACTAATTTATCCAATCAAAGCATGATGATCAATGAAATCACGGTAAACAATACAAAAGGAGCGTTTGAATATACTATCAAAACCGAAACCAAAACGAATAGTGAGACCATATTAATAACCCTTTAATCGTTCAACTTCATTCCAAACTCATCCAAAACACTCAACAACCATGTTTAAACACTCTTGCATTTAAAATGCACATAAATGAATCAAAATGACAACTCTCGATCCACAGAATCATTTATTGTGCCTAGTGAAATATTTCAAGTTGTAAAGTAGCAAAAAACTACTCGTATTCACTCAATATGAACAGAGAATCAAATTACATGTCGAACGAACTTAATCAGACGTTAAGGACAACACTTAATATGTGATCAATGAATAAAAAGTCAAATCAAGCTAACACGATCAAATGAATTAGATTTCCATGAATTTTCCTCAGAATTATGTAATTATTATTTGTGCATCGCAAGTATTCGCGAAGCTTACAATAAAAAGGGAAATGAAGTACGTATACAAACTCATAAAACAACGATAGTTCTCGCATGGATAGTTTTTGCTTGTTGTTAAAACCTCTAATCCAATGTGGTTTCACTTCTCAAGCCTTCTAAACAAACTCTTTTACTAATTTAATCAAATCAAAGCATTATGATCAATGAAATCACGCTAAACAATACAAAAGGAACGTTTGAATATACTATCAAAACCAAAACCAAAACGAATAATGAGACCATATTAATAACCCTTTAATCGTTCAACTTCATTCCAAACTCTTCCAAAACACTCAACAACCATGTTTAAACACTCTTGCATTTAAAATGCACATAAATGAATCAAAATGACAACTCTCGATCCACAGAATCATTATTGTGCACTAGTGAATATTTCAAGTTGTAAAGTAGCAAAAAACTACTCGTATTCACTCAATATGAACAGAGAATCAAATTACACTTGTCGAACGAACTTAATCAGACGTAAGGACAACACTTAATATGTGATCAATGAATAAAAAGTCAAATCAAGCTAACACGATCAAATGAATTAGATCCATGAATTTCCTCAGAATTATGTAATTATATATTTGTGCATCAAAGTATTCGCGAAAGCTTACAATAAAACAAGGGAAATGAAGTATGTATACAAACTCATAAAACAACGATAGTTCTCGCATGGATAGTTTTGCTTGTTGTTAAAACCTCTAATCCAATGTGGTTCACTTCTCAAGCCTTCTAAACAAACTCCTGTACTAATTTAATCAATCAAAGCATGATGATCAATGAAATCACGCTAAACAATAAAAAAGGAGCGTTTGAATACTATATCAAAACCGAAACCAAAACGAATAATGAGACCATATTATAACCTTTAATCGTTCAACTTCATTCCAAACTCATCCAAAACACTCAACAACCATGTTTAAACACTCTGCATTTAAAATGCACATAAATGAATCAAAATGACAACTCTCGATCCACAGAATCATTATTGTGCACTAGTGAAATATTTCAAGTTGTAAAGTAGCAAAAAATACTCGTATTCACTCATATGAACAGAGAATCAAATTACAAACACTTGTCGAACAACTTAATCAGACGTAAGGACAACACTAATATGTGATCAATGAATAAAAAGTCAAATCAAGCTAAACGATCAAATGAATTAGATTTCCATGAATTTCCTCAAATTATGTAAATATATATTTGTGCATCAAAGTATTCGCGAAAGCTTACAATAAAACAAGGGAAATGAAGTATGTACAAACTCATAAAACAACGATAGTTCTCGCATGGATAGTTTTGCTTGTTGTTAAAACCTCTAATCCAATGTGGTTTCACTTCTCAAGCCTTCTAAAAAAAATCCTGTACTAATTTAATCCAATCAAAGCATGATGATCAATGAAATCACGCTAAACAATAAAAAAAGGAGCGTTTGAATACTATAAAACCGAAACCAAAACGAATAATGAGACCATATAATAACCCTTTAATCGTTAAACTTCATTCCAACTCATCCAAAACTCTCAACACATGTTAAACCACTCTTGCATTTAAAAATGCACATAAATGAATCAAAATGACAACTCTCGATCCACAGAATTTATGTGCCCTAGTGAAATATTTCAAGTTGTTAAAGTAGCAAAAACTACTCGTATTCACTCAATATGAACAGAGAATCAAATTACACTTGTCGAAAGAACTTAATCAGACGTTAAGGACAACACTTAATATGTGATCAATGAATAAAAAGTCAAATCAAGCTAACACGATCAAAAGGAATTAGTTTCCATGAATTTCCTCAGAATTATGTAATTATATATTTGTGCATCGAAGTATTCGGGAAAGCTACATAATAAAACAAGGGAAATGAAGTAGTATACAAACTCATTAAAACACGATAGTTCTCGCTATGGATAGTTTTTGCAGGTTGTTAAAACCTCTAATCCAATGTGGTTTCACTCTCAAGCCTTCTAAACAAACGCCTGTATAAATTTTCCAATCAAAGCATGATGATCAATGAAATCACGCTAAACAATACAAAAGGAGCGTTTGATATACTATCAAAACCGAACCAAAACGAATAATGAGACCATATTAATAACCCTTTAATCGTTCAACTTCATTCCAAACTCATCCAAAACACTCAACAACCATGTTTAAACACTTACTCTTGCATTTAAAATGCACATAAATGAATCAAATGACAACTCTCGATCCACAGATCATTTATTGTGCACTAGTGAAATATTTCAAGTTGTAAAGTAGCAAAAAAACTACTCGTATTCACTCAATATGAACAGAGAATCAAATTACACTTGTCGAACGAACTTAATCAGACGTTAGGACAACACTTAATATGATCAATGAATAAAAAGTCAAATCAAGCTAACACGATCATATGAATTAGATATCCATGAATTTCCCTCAAAATTATGTAATTATATATTTGTGCATCGAAGTATTCGCGAAAGCTTACAATATAACAAGGGAAATGAAGTTGTATACAAACTCATAAAACAACGATAGTTCTCGCATGGATAGTTTTTGCTTGTTGCTAAAACCTCTAATCCTAAGTGGTTTCACTTCTCAAGCCTTCTAAACAAACTCCTATACTAATTTAATCGAATCAAAGCATGATGATCAATGAAATCAATCTAAACAATAACAAAAGGAGCGTTTGAATATACTATCAAAACCGAAACCAAAACGAATAATGAGACCATATTAATAACCCTTTAATCGTTCAACTTCATTCCAAACTCATCCAAAACACTCAACAACCATGTTTAAACACTCTTGCATTTAAAATGCACATAAATGAATCAAAATGACAACTCTCGATCCACAGAATCATTTATTGTGCACTAGTGAAATATTCCAAGTTGTAAAGTAGCAAAAAACTACTCGTATTCACTCAATATGAACAGATAATCAAATTACACTTGTCGAACGAACTTAATCAGACGTTAAGGACAACACTTAATATGTGATCAATGAATAAAAAGTCAAATCAAGCTAACACGATCAAATGAATTAGATATCCTCGAATTTCCCTCAAAATTATGTAATTATATATTTGTGCATCGAAGTATTCGTGAAAGCTTACAATAAAACAAGGAAAATGAAGTACGTATACAAACTCATAAAACAACGATAGTTCTCGCATGGATAGTTTTTGCTTGTTGTTAAAACCTCTAATCCAATGTGGTTTCACTTCTCAAGCCTTCTAAACAAACTCCTGTACTAATTTTATCCAATCAAAGCATGATGATCAATGAAATCACGCTAAACAATACAAAAGGAGGATTTGAATATACTATCAAAACCGAAACCAAAACGAATAATGAGACCATATTAATAACCCTTTAATCGTTCAACTTCATTCCAAACTCATCCAAAACACTCAACAACCATGTTTAAACACTCTTGCAATTAAAATGCACATAAATGAATCAAAATGACAACTCTCGATCCATAGAATCATTTATTGTGCCCTAGTGAAATATTTCAAGTTGTAAAGTAGCAAAAAACAACTCGTATTCACTCAATATGAACAGAGAATCAAATTACACTTGTCGAAGGAACTTAATCAGACGTCAAGGACAACACTTAATATGTGATCAATGAACAAAAAGTCAAATGAAGCTAACATGATCAAATGAATTAGATATCCATGAATTTCCCTCAAAATTATGTAATTATATATTTGTGCATCGAAATATTCGCGAAAGCTTACAATATAACAAGGGAAATGAAGTGCGTATACAAACTCATAAAACGACGATAGTTCTTGGATGGTTAGTGTTTGCTTGCTGCTAAAACCTCTAATCCTAAGTGGTTTCAATTCTCAAGCCTTCTAAACAAACTCCTATACTAATTTAATCGAATCAAAGCATGATGATCAATGAAATCAAACTAAACAATAACAAAAGGAGCGTTTGAATATACTATCAAAACCGAAACCGAAACGAATATTGACAACATATTAATAACCCTTTAATCGTTCAACTTCATTCGAAACTCATACAAAATACTCAACAACCATGTTTAAACACTCTTGCATTTAAAAGCACATAAATATGAATCAAAATGACAACTCTCGATCCACAGAATCATTTTATTGTGCACTAGTGAATATTCCCAATTGTAAAGTAGCAAAAAACTACTCGTATTCACTCAATATGAACAGAGAATCAAATTACACTTGTCGAACGAACTTAATCAGACGTTAAGGACAACACTTAATATGTGATCAATGAATAAAAGTCAAATCAAGCTAACACGATCAATGAATTAGATATCCATGAATTTCCCTCAAATTATGTAATTATATATTTGTGCATCGAAGTATTCGCGAAA
>CM046467.1:13850899-13910549 GCA_025506415.1 Flaveria robusta | reverse complement strand
ATTGGATTAAATTAGTACAAGTTTGTTTAGAAGGCTGAGAAGTGAAACCACATGGATTAGAGGTTTTAACAACAACAAAAACTATCCATGCGAGAACTCGTTGTTTTATGAGTTTGTATACGTACTTCATTTCCCTTGTTTTATTGTAAGCTTTCGCGAATACTTTATGCACAAATATATAATTACATATTCTGAGGAAAATTCATGGAATCTAATTCATTGTGATCGGTAGCTTGATTTGACTTTTTATTCATTGATCACAATTAAGTGTTTGTCCTTAACGTCTGATTAAGTTCGTTCGACAAGTGTAATTTGATTCTCTGTTCATTGAGTGAATACGAGTAGTTTTTTTGCTACTTTACAACTTGAATATTTCACTAGTGGCACAATAATGATTCTGTGGATCGAGAGTTGTCATTTTGATTCATTTAGTGCATTTTAAATGCAAGAGTGTTAAACATGGTTGTTGAGTGTTTTGGATGAGTTTGGAATGAAGTTGAACGATTAAAGGTTTATTAATATGGTCTCCATTCCGTTGTTTGGTTTCGGTTTTGATAGTATATTCAAACGCTCCTTTTTGTATTGTTTAGCGTGATTTCATTGATCATCATGCTTTGATTGGATAAAATTAGTACAGGAGTTTGTTTAGAAGGCTTGAGAAGTGAAACCACATTGGATTAGAGGTTTTAACAACAAGCAAAAACTATCCATGCGAGAACTATCGTTGTTTTATGAGTTTGTATACGTACTTCATTTCCCTTGTTTTTATTGTAGCTTTCGCGAATACTTTGATGCACAAATATATAATTACATAATTTTGAGAGAATATCATGGATATCTAATTCATATGATCGTGTTAGCTTGATTAGACTTTTTTTTTCATTGATTACATATTAAGTGTTGTCCTTAACGTCTGATTAAGTTCGTTCGACATGTGTAATTTGATTCTCTATTCATATTGGGTGAATACGAGTAGTTTTTTGCTACTTTACAACTTGAAATATTTCACTAGTGCACAATAAGTGATTCTACGGATAGAGAGTTGTCATTTTGATTCATTTATGTGTATTTTTAATACAAGAGTGTTTAAACATGGTTGTTGATGTTTTGGATGAGTTTGGAATGAAGTTGAACGATTAAAGGGTTATTAATATGGTCTCATTATTCTTTTGGTTTCGGTTTTGATAGTATATTCAAACGCTCCTTTTGTATTGTTTAGCGTGATTTCATTGATCATCATGCTTTGATTGGATAAAATTAGTACAGGAGTTTGTTTAGAAGGCTTGAAAGTGAAACCACTTGGATTAGAGGTTTAACAACAAGCAAAAACTATCCATGCGAGAACTATCGTTGTTTTATGAGTTTGTATACGTACTTCATTTCCCTTGTTTTATTGTAAGCTTTCGCGAATACTTTGATGCACAATATATATTACATAATTCTGAGGAAAATTCATGGAAATCTAATTCATTTGATCGTGTTAGCTTGATTTGACTTTTTATTCATTGATCACATATTAAGTGTTGTCCTTAACGTCTGATTAAGTTCGTTCGACAAGTGTAATTTGATTCTCTGTTCATATTGAGTGAATACGAGTACTTTTTGCTACTTTACAACTTGAAATATTTCACTAGTGCACAATAAATGATTCTGTGGATCGAGAGTTGTCATTTTGATTCATTTATGTATTTTAAATGCAAGAGTGTTTAAACATGGTTGTTGAGTGTTTTGGATGAGTTTGGAATGAAGTTGAACGATTAAAGGGTATTAATATGGTCTCATTATTCGTTTTGGTTTCGGTTTTGATAGTATATTCAAACGCTCCTTTGTATTGTTTAGCGTGATTTCATTGATCATCATGCTTTGATTGGATAAAATTAGTACAGGAGTTTGTTTAGAAGGCTTGAGAAGTGAAACCACATAGGATTAAGGGTTTAACAACAAGCAAAACTATCCATGCGAGAACTATCGTTGTTTTATGAGTTTGTATACGTACTTCATTTCCCTTTTTTATTGTAAGCTTTCGCGAATACTTTGATGCACAATATAATTACATAATTCTGAGGAAAATTCATGGAAATCTAATTCATTTGATCGTGTTAGCTTGATTTGACTTTTTATTCATTGATCACATATTAAGTGTTGTCCTTAACGTCTGATTAAGTTCGTTCGACATGTGTAATTGATTCTCTGTTCATATTGAGTGAATACGAGTAGTTTTTTGCTACTTTACAACTTGAAATATTTCACTAGTGCACAATAAATGATTCTGTGGATCGAGAGTTGTCATTTTGATTCATTTATGTGCATTTTAAATGCAAGAGTGTTTAAACATGGTTGTTGAGTGTTTTGGATGAGTTTGGAATGAAGTTGAACGATTAAAGGTTTAATATGGTCTCATTATTCGTTTTGGTTTCGGTTTTGATAGTATATTCAAACGCTCCTTTTGTATTGTTTACCGTGATTTCATTGATCATCATGCTTTGATTGGATAAATTAGTACAGGAGTTTGTTTAGAAGGCTTGAGAAGTGAAACCACATTGGATTAGAGGTTTTAACAACAAGCAAAAACTATCCATGCGAGAACTATCGTTGTTTTATGAGTTAGTACACGTACTTCAATTCCCTTGTTTTATTGTAAGCTTTCGCGAATACTTTGATGCACAAATATATAATTACATAATTTCAAGGAAAATTCATGTAAATCTAATTTATTTGATCGTGTTAGCTTGATTTGACTTTTTATTCATTGATCACATATTAAGTGTTGTCCTTAACGTCTTATTAAGTTCGTTCGACAAGTGTAATTTTATTCTCTGTTCATATTGAGTGAATACGAGTAGTTTTTTGCTACTTTACAACTTGAAATATTTCACTAGTGCACAATAAATGATTCTGTGGATCGAGAGTTGTCATTTTGATTCATTTATGTGCATTTTAAATGCAAGAGTGTTTAAAAATGGTTGTTGAGTGTTTTGGATGAGTTTGGAATGAAGTTGAACGATTAAAGGGTTATTAATATGGTCTCATTATTCGTTTTGGTTTCGGTTTTGATAGTATATTCAAACGCTCCTTTGTATTGTTTAGCGTGATTTCATTGATCATCATGCTTTGATTGGATAAAATTAGTACAGGAGTTTGTTTAGAAGGCTTGAGAAGTGAAACCACATTGGATTAGAGGTTTTAACAACAAGCAAAACTATCCATGCGAGAACTATCGTTGTTTTATGAGTTTGTATACGTACTTCATTTCCCTTGTTTATTGTAAGCTTTCGCGAATACTTTGATGCACAAATATATAATTACATAATTCTGAGGAAAATTCATGGAAATCTAATTCATTTGATCGTGTTAGCTTGATTTGACTTTTTATTCATTGATCACATATTAAGTGTTGTCCTTAACGTCTGATTAAGTTCGTTCGACATGTGTAATTTGATTCTCTGTTCATATTGAGTGAATACGAGTAGTTTTTTGCTACTTTACAACTTGGAATATTTCACTAGTGCACAATAAATGATTCTGTGGATCGAGAGTTGTCATTTTGATTCATTTATGTGCATTTAAATGCAAGAGTGTTTAAACATGGTTGTTGAGTGTTTTGGATGAGTTTGGAATGAAGTTGAACGATTAAAGGGTTATAATATGGTCTCATTATTCGTTTTGGTTTCGGTTTTGATAGTATATTCAAACGCTCCTTTTGTATTGTTTAGCGTGATTTCATTGATCATCATGCTTTGATTGGATTAAATTAGTACAGAGTTTGTTTAGAAGGCTTGAGAAGTGAAACCACATTGGATTAGAGGTTTTAACAACAAGCAAAAACTATCCATGCGAGAACTATCGTTGTTTTATGAGTTTGTATACGTACTTCATTTCCCTTGTTTTATTGTAAGCTTTCGCGAATACTTTGATGCACAAATATATAATTACATAATTCTGAGGAAATTCATGGAAATCTAATTCATTTGATCGTGTTAGCTTGATTTGACTTTTATTCATTGATCACATATTAAGTGTTGTCCTTAACGTCTGATTAAGTTCGTTCGACAAGTGTAATTTGATTCTCTGTTCATATTGAGTGAATACGAGTAGTTTTTTGCTACTTTACAACTTGAAATATTTCACTAGTGCACAATAAATGATTCTGTGGATCGAGAGTTGTCATTTTGATTCATTTATGTGCATTTAAATGCAAGAGTGTTTAAACATGGTTGTTGAGTGTTTTGGATGATTTTGGAATAAAGTTGAATGATTAAAGGGTTATTAATATAGTCTCATTATTCGTTTTGGTTTAGGTTTTGATAGTATATTCAAACGCTCCTTTTGTATCGTTTAGCGTGATTTCATTGATCATCATGCTTTGATTGGATTAAATTAGTACAAGAGTTTGTTTAGAAGGCTTGAGAAGTGAAACCACATTGGATTAGAGGTTTTAACAACAAGCAAAAACTATCCATGCGAGAACTATCGTTGTTTTATGAGTTTGTATACGTACTTCATTTCCCTTTTTTATTGTAAGCTTTCGCGAATACTTTGATGCACAAATATAATTACATAATTCTGAGGAAAATTCATGGAAATCTAATTCATTTGATCGTGTTAGCTTGATTTGACTTTTTATTCATTGATCACATATTAAGTGTCCTTAACGTCTGATTAAGTTCGTTCGACAAGTGTAATTTGATTCTCTGTTCATGTTGAGTGAATACGAGTAGTTTTTTGCTACTTTACAACTTGTAATATTTCACTAGTGCACAATAAATGATTCTGTGGATCGAGAGTTGTCATTTTGATTCATTTATGTGCATTTAAATGCAAGAGTGTTTAAACATGGTTGTTGAGTGTTTTGGATGAGTTTGGAATGAAGTTGAACGATTAAAGGGTTATTAATATGGTCTCATTATTCGTTTTGGTTTCGGTTTTGATAGTATATTCAAACGCTCCTTTTGTATTGTTTAGCGTGATTTCATTGATCATCATGCTTTGATTGGATTAAATTAGTACAGGAGTTTGTTTAGAAGGCTTGAGAAGTGAAACCACATTGGATTAGAGGTTTTAACAACAAGCAAAAACTATCCATGCGAGAACTATCGTTGTTTTATGAGTTTGTATACGTACTTCATTTCCCTTGTTTTATTGTAAGCTTTCGCGAATACTTTGATACACAAATATATAATTACATAATTCTGAGGAAAATTCATGGAAATCTAATTCATTTGATCGTGTTAGCTTGATTTGACTTTTTTTTCATTGATCACATATTAAGTGTTGTCCTTAACGTCTGATTAAGTTCGTTCGACAAGTGTAATTTGATTCTCTGTTCATATTGAGTGAATACGAGTAGTTTTTTGCTACTTTACAACTTGTAATATTTCACTAGTGCACAATAAATGATTCTGTGGATCGAGAGTTGTCATTTTGATTCATTTATGTGCATTTTAAATGCAAGAGTGTTTAAACATTGTTGTTGAGTGTTTTGGATGAGTTTGGAATGAAGTTGAACGATTAAAGGGTTATTAATATGGTCTCATTATTCGTTTTGGTTTCGGTTTTGATAGTATATTCAAACGCTCCTTTTGTATTGTTTAGCGTGATTTCATTGATCATCATGCTTTGATTGGATAAAATTAGTACAGGAGTTTGTTAGAAGGCTTGAGAAGTGAAACCACATTGGATTAGAGGTTTTAACAACAAGCAAAAACTATCCATGCGAGAACTATCGTTGTTTTATGAGTTTGTATACGTACTTCATTTCCCTTGTTTTATTGTAAGCTTTCGCGAATACTTTGATGCACAAATATATAATTACATAATTCTGAGGAAAATTCATGGAAATCTAATTCATTTGATCGTGTTAGCTTGATTTGACTTTTTATTCATTGATCACATATTAAGTGTTGTCCTTAACGTCTGATTAAGTTCGTTCGACAAGTGTAATTTGATTCTCTGTTCATATTGAGTGAATACGAGTAGTTTTTTGCTACTTTACAACTTGAAATATTTCACTAGTGCACAATAAATGATTCTGTGGATCGAGAGTTGTCATTTTGATTCATTTATGTGCATTTTAAATGCAAGAGTGTTTAAACATGGTTGTTGAGTGTTTTGGATGAGTTTGGAATGAAGTTGAACGATTAAAGGGTTATTAATATGGTCTCATTATTCGTTTTGGTTTCGGTTTTGATAGTATATTCAAACGCTCCTTTTGTATTGTTTAGCGTGATTTCATTGATCATCATGCTTTGATTGGATTAAATTAGTACAGGAGTTTGTTTAGAAGGCTTGAGAAGTGAAACCACATTGGATTAGAGGTTTTAACAACAAGCAAAAACTATCCATGCGAGAACTATCGTTGTTTTATGAGTTTGTATACGTACTTCATTTCCCTTGTTTTATTGTAAGCTTTCGCGAATACTTTGATGCACAAATATATAATTACATAATTCTGAGTGAAATTCATGGATATCTAATTCATTTGATCGTACGTATTAGCTTGATTTGACTTTTTATTCATTGATCACATATTAAGTGTTGTCCTTAACGTCTGATTAAGTTCGTTCGACAAGTGTAATTTGATTCTCTGTTCATATTGAGTGAATACGAGTAGTTTTTTGCTACTTTACAACTTGTAATATTTCACTAGTGCACAATAAATGATTCTGTGGATCGAGAGTTGTCATTTTGATTCATTTATGTGCATTTTAAATGCAAGAGTGTTTAAACATGGTTGTTGAGTGTTTTGGATGAGTTTGGAATGAAGTTGAACGATTAAAGGGTTATTAATATGGTCTCATTATCCGTTTTGGTTTCGGTTTTAATAGTATATTCAAACGCTCCTTTTGTAATTATTTAGTGTGATTTCATTTATCATCATGCATTGATTGGATTAAAATTCGTACAGGAGTTTGTTTAGAAGGCTTGAGAAGTGAAACCACATTGGATTAGAGGTTTTAACAACAAGCAAAAACTATCCATGCGAGAACTATCGTTGTTTTATGAGTTTGTATGCGTACTTCATTTCCCTTGTTTTATTGTAAGCTTTCGCGAATACTTTGATGCACAAATATATAATTACATAATTCTGAGGAAAATTCATGGAAATCTAATTCATTTGATCGTGTTAGCTTGATTTGACTTTTTATTCATTGATCACATATTAAGTGTTGTCCTTAACGTCTGATTAAGTTCGTTCGACAAGTGTAATTTGATTCTCTGTTCATATTGAGTGAATACGAGTAGTTTTTTGCTACTTTACAACTTGAAATATTTCACTAGTGCACAATAAATGATTCTGTGGATCGAGAGTTGTCATTTTGATTCATTTATGTGCATTTTAAATGCAAGAGTGTTTAAACATGGTTGTTGAGTGTTTTGGATGAGTTTGGAATGAAGTTGAACGATTAAAGGGTTATTAATATGGTCTCATTATTCGTTTTGGTTTCGGTTTTGATAGTATATTCAAACGCTCCTTTTGTATTGTTTAGCGTGATTTCATTGATCATCATGCTTTGATTGGATAAATTAGTACAAGAGTTTGTTTAGAAGGCTTGAGAAGTGAAACCACATAGGATTAGAGGTTTTAACAACAAGCAAAAACTATCCATGCGAGAACTATCGTTGTTTTATGAGTTTGTATACGTACTTCATTTCCCTTGTTTTATTGTAAGCTTTCGCGAATACTTTGATGCACAAATATATAATTACATAATTCTGAGGAAAATTCATGGAAATCTAATTCATTTGATCGTGTTAGCTTGATTTGACTTTTTATTCATTGATCACATATTAAGTGTTGTCCTTAACGTCTTATTAAGTTCGTTCGACAAGTGTAATTTTATTCTCTGTTCATATTGAGTGAATACGAGTAGTTTTTTGCTACTTTACAACTTGAAATATTTCACTAGTGCACAATAAATGATTCTGTGGATCGAGAGTTGTCATTTTGATTCATTTATGTGCATTTTAAATGCAAGAGTGTTTAAAAATGGTTGCTGAGTGTTTTGGATGAGTTTGGAATGAAGTTGAACGATTAAAGGGTTATTAAAATGGTCTCAATATTCGTTTTGGTTTCGGTTTTGATAGCATATTCAAACGCTCCTTTTGTTATTGTTTAGCGTGATTTCATTGATCATCATGCTTTGATTGGATAAAATTAGTACAAGAGTTTGTTTAGAAGGCTTGAGAAGTGAAACCACATAGGATTAGAGGTTTTAACAACAAGCAAAAACTATCCATGCGAGAACTATCGTTGTTTTATGAGTTTGTATACGTACTTCATTTCCCTTGTTTTATTGTAAGCTTTCGCGAATACTTTGATGCACAAATATATAATTACATAATTCTGAGGAAAATTCATGGAAATCTAATTCATTTGATCGTGTTAGCTTGATTTGACTTTTTATTCATTGATCACATATTAAGTGTTGTCCTTACGTCTGATTAGTTCGTTCGACAAGTGTAATTTGTTTCTCTGTTCATATTGAGTGAATACGAGTAGTTTTTTCCTACTTTACAACTTGAAATATTTCACTAGTGCACAATAAATGATTCTGTGGATCGAGAGTTGTCATTTTGATTCATTTATGTGCATTTTAAATGCAAGAGTGTTTAAACATGGTTGTTGAGTGTTTTGGATGAGTTTGGAATGAAGTTGAACGATTAAAGGGTTATTAATATGGTCTCATTATTCGTTTTGGTTTCGGTTTTGATAGTATATTCAAACGCTCCTTTTGTATTGTTTAGCGTGATTTCATTGATCATCATGCTTTGATTGGATTAAATTAGTACAGGAGTTTGTTTAGAAGGCTTGAGAAGTGAAACCACATTGGATTAGAGGTTTTAACAACAAGCAAAAACTATCCATGCGAGAACTATCGTTGTTTTATGAGTTTGTATACGTACTTCATTTCCCTTGTTTTATTGTAAGCTTTCGCGAATACTTTGATGCACAAATATATAATTACATAATTCTGAGGAAAATTCATGGAAATCTAATTCATTTGATCGTGTTAGCTTGATTTGACTTTTTATTCATTGATCACATATTAAGTGTTGTCCTTAACGTCTGATTAAGTTCGTTCGACAAGTGTAATTTGATTCTCTGTTCATATTGAGTGAATACGAGTAGTTTTTTGCTACTTTACAACTTGAAATATTTCACTAGTGCACAATAAATGATTCTGTGGATCGAGAGTTGTCATTTTGATTCATTTATGTGCATTTTAAATGCAAGAGTGTTTAAACATGGTTGTTGAGTGTTTTGGATGAGTTTGGAATGAAGTTGAACGATTAAAGGGTTATTAATATGGTCTCATTATTCGTTTTGGTTTCGGTTTTGATAGTATATTCAAACGCTCCTTTTGTATTGTTTAGCGTGATTTCATTGATCATCATGCTTTGATTGGATAAAATTAGTACAGAGTTTGTTTAGAAGGCTTGAGAAGTGAAACCACATTGGATTAGAGGTTTTAACAACAAGCAAAAACTATCCATGCGAGAACTATCGTTGTTTTATGAGTTTGTATACGTACTTCATTTCCCTTGTTTTATTGTAAGCTTTCGCGAATACTTTGATGCACAAATATATTACATAATTCTGAGGAAAATTCATGGAAATCTAATTCATTTGATCGTGTTAGCTTGATTTGACTTTTTATTCATTGATCACATATTAAGTGTTGTCCTTAACGTCTGATTAAGTTCGTTCGACAAGTGTAATTTGATTCTCTGTTCATATTGAGTGAATACGAGTACTTTTTGCTACTTTACAACTTGAAATATTTCACTAGTGCACAATAAATGATTCTGTGGATCGAGAGTTGTCATTTTGATTCATTTATGTGCATTTTAAATGCAAGAGTGTTTAAACATGGTTGTTGAGTGTTTTGGATGAGTTTGGAATGAAGTTGAACGATTAAAGGGTTATTAATATGGTCTCATTATTCGTTTTGGTTTCGGTTTTGATAGTATATTCAAACGCTCCTTTTGTTATTGTTTAGCGTGATTTCATTGATCATCATGCTTTGATTGGATAAATTAGTACAGGAGTTTGTTTAGAAGGCTTGAGAAGTGAAACCACATTGGATTAGAGGTTTTAACAACAAGCAAAAACTATCCATGCGAGAACTATCGTTGTTTTATGAGTTTGTATACGTACTTCATTTCCCTTGTTTTATTGTAAGCTTTCGCGAATACTTTGATGCACAAATATATAATTACATAATTCTGAGGAAAATTCATGGAAATCTAATTCATTTGATCGTGTTAGCTTGATTTGACTTTTTATTCATTGATCACATATTAAGTGTTGTCCTTAACGTCTGATTAAGTTCGTTCGACAAGTGTAATTTGATTCTCTGTTCATATTGAGTGAATACGAGTAGTTTTTTGCTACTTTACAACTTGAAATATTTCACTAGTGCACAATAAATGATTCTGTGGATCGAGAGTTGTCATTTTGATTCATTTATGTGCATTTTAAATGCAAGAGTGTTTAAACATGGTTGTTGAGTGTTTTGGATGAGTTTGGAATGAAGTTGAACGATTAAAGGGTTATTAATATGGTCTCATTATTCGTTTTGGTTTCGGTTTTGATAGTATATTCAAACGCTCCTTTTGTATTGTTTAGCGTGATTTCATTGATCATCATGCTTTGATTGGATAAATTAGTACAGGAGTTTGTTTAGAAGGCTTGAGAAGTGAAACCACATTGGATTAGAGGTTTTAACAACAGGCAAAAACTATCTATGCGAGAATTATCGTTGTTTTATGAGTTTGTATACGTACTTCATTGAATACTGTGATACACAAATATATAATTACATAATTCTGAGGAAAATTCATGGAAATCTAATTCATTTGATCGTGTTAGCTTGATTTGACTTTTTATTCATTGATCACATATTAAGTGTTGTCCTTAACGTCTGATTAAGTTCGTTCGACAAGTGTAATTTGTTTCTCTGTTCATATTGAGTGAATACGAGTAGTTTTTTCCTACTTTACAACTTGAAATATTTCACTAGTGCACAATAAATGATTCTGTGGATCGAGAGTTGTCATTTTGATTCATTTATGTGCATTTTAAATGCAAGAGTGTTTAAACATTGTTGTTGAGTGTTTTGGATGAGTTTGGAATGAAGTTGAACGATTAAAGGGTTATTAATATGGTCTCATTATTCGATTTGGATTCGGTTTTGATAGTATATTCAAACGCTCCTTTTGTATTGTTTAGCGTGATTTCATTGATCATCATGCTTTGATTGGATAAAATTAGTACAGGAGTTTGTTTAGAAGGCTTGAGAAGTGAAACCACATTGGATTAGAGGTTTTAACAACAAGCAAAAACTATCCATGCGAGAACTATCGTTGTTTTATGAGTTTGTATACGTACTTCATTTCCCTTGTTTTATTGTAAGCTTTCGCGAATACTTTGATGCACAAATATATAATTACATAATTCTGAGGAAAATTCATGGAAATCTAATTCATTTGATCGTGTTAGCTTGATTTGACTTTTTATTCATTGATCACATATTAAGTGTTGTCCTTAACGTCTGATTAAGTTCGTTCGACAAGTGTAATTTGATTCTCTGTTCATATTGAGTGAATACGAGTAGTTTTTTGCTACTTTACAACTTGAAATATTTCACTAGTGCACAATAAATGATTCTGTGGATCGAGAGTTGTCATTTTGATTCATTTATGTGCATTTTAAATGCAAGAGTGTTTAAACATGGTTGTTGAGTGTTTTGGATGAGTTTGGAATGAAGTTGAACGATTAAAGGGTTATTAATATGGTCTCATTATTCGTTTTGGTTTCGGTTTTGATAGTATATTCAAACGCTCCTTTTGTATTGTTTAGCGTGATTTCATTGATCATCATGCTTTGATTGGATAAAATTAGTACAGGAGTTTGTTTAGAAGGCTTGAGAAGTGAAACCACATTGGATTAGAGGTTTTAACAACAAGCAAAAACTATCCATGCGAGAACTATCGTTGTTTTATGAGTTTGTATACGTACTTCATTTCCCTTTTTTATTGTAAGCTTTCGCGAATACTTTGATGCACAAATATATAATTACATAATTCTGAGGAAAATTCATGGAAATCTAATTCATTTGATCGTGTTAGCTTGATTTGACTTTTTATTCATTGATCACATATTAAGTGTTGTCCTTAACGTCTGATTAAGTTCGTTCGACATGTGTAATTTGATTCTCTGTTCATATTGAGTGAATACGAGTAGTTTTTTGCTACTTTACAACTTGAAATATTTCACTAGTGCACAATAAATGATTCTGTGGATCGAGAGTTGTCATTTTGATTCATTTATGTGCATTTTAAATGCAAGAGTGTTTAAACATGGTTGTTGAGTGTTTTGGATGAGTTTGGAATGAAGTTGAACGATTAAAGGGTTATTAATATGGTCTCATTATTCGTTTTGGTTTCGGTTTTGATAGTATATTCAAACGCTCCTTTTGTATTGTTTAGCGTGATTTCATTGATCATCATGCTTTGATTGGATTAAATTAGTACAGGAGTTTGTTTAGAAGGCTTGAGAAGTGAAACCACATTGGATTAGAGGTTTTAACAACAAGCAAAAACTATCCATGCGAGAACTATCGTTGTTTTATGAGTTTGTATACGTACTTCATTTCCCTTGTTTTATTGTAAGCTTTCGCGAATACTTTGATGCACAAATATATAATTACATAATTCTGAGGAAAATTCATGGAAATCTAATTCATTTGATCGTGTTAGCTTGATTTGACTTTTTATTCATTGATCACATATTAAGTGTTGTCCTTAACGTCTGATTAAGTTCGTTCGACAAGTGTAATTTGATTCTCTGTTCATATTGAGTGAATACGAGTAGTTTTTTGCTACTTTACAACTTGAAATATTTCACTAGTGCACAATAAATGATTCTGTGGATCGAGAGTTGTCATTTTGATTCATTTATGTGCATTTTAAATGCAAGAGTGTTTAAACATGGTTGTTGAGTGTTTTGGATGAGTTTGGAATGAAGTTGAACGATTAAAGGGTTATTAATATGGTCTCATTATTCGTTTTGGTTTCGGTTTTGATAGTATATTCAAACGCTCCTTTTGTATTGTTTAGCGTGATTTCATTGATCATCATGCTTTGATTGGATAAATTAGTACAGGAGTTTGTTTAGAAGGCTTGAGAAGTGAAACCACATTGGATTAGAGGTTTTAACAACAAGCAAAAACTATCCATGCGAGAACTATCGTTGTTTTATGAGTTTGTATACGTACTTCATTTCCCTTGTTTTATTGTAAGCTTTCGCGAATACTTTGATGCACAAATATATAATTACATAATTTTGAGGGAAATTCATGGATATCTAATTCATTTGATCGTGTTAGCTTGATTTGACTTTTTATTCATTGATCACATATTAAGTGTTGTCCTTAACATCTGATTAAGTTCGTTCGACAAGTGTAATTTGATTCTCTGTTCATATTGAGTGAATACGAGTAGTTTTTTGCTACTTTACAACTTGGAATATTTCACTAGTGCACAATAAATGATTCTGTGGATCGAGAGTTGTCATTTTGATTCATTTATGTGCATTTTAAATACAAGAGTGTTTAAACATGGTTGTTGAGTGTTTTGGATGAGTTTCGAATGAAGTTGAACGATTAAAGGGTTATTAATATGTTGTCATTATTCGTTTCGGTTTCGGTTTTGATAGTATATTCAAACGCTCCTTTTGTATTGTTTAGCGTGATTTCATTGATCATCATGCTTTGATTGGATAAATTAGTACAGGAGTTTGTTTAGAAGGCTTGAGAAGTGAAACCACATTGGATTAGAGGTTTTAACAACAAGCAAAAACTATCCATGCGAGAACTATCGTTGTTTTATGAGTTTGTATACGTACTTCATTTCCCTTGTTTTATTGTAAGCTTTCGCGAATACTTTGATGCACAAATATATAATTACATAATTCTGAGGAAAATTCATGGAAATCTAATTCATTTGATCGTGTTAGCTTGATTTGACTTTTTATTCATTGATCACATATTAAGTGTTGTCCTTAACGTCTGATTAAGTTCGTTCGACAAGTGTAATTTGATTCTCTGTTCATATTGAGTGAATACGAGTAGTTTTTTGCTACTTTACAACTTGAAATATTTCACTAGTGCACAATAAATGATTCTGTGGATCGAGAGTTGTCATTTTGATTCATTTATGTGCATTTTAAATGCAAGAGTGTTTAAACATGGTTGTTGAGTGTTTTGGATGAGTTTGGAATGAAGTTGAACGATTAAAGGGTTATTAATATGGTCTCATTATTCGTTTTGGTTTCGGTTTTGATAGTATATTCAAACGCTCCTTTTGTATTGTTTAGCGTGATTTCATTGATCATCATGCTTTGATTGGATTAAATTAGTACAGGAGTTTGTTTAGAAGGCTTGAGAAGTGAAACCACATTGGATTAGAGGTTTTAACAACAAGCAAAAACTATCCATGCGAGAACTATCGTTGTTTTATGAGTTTGTATACGTACTTCATTTCCCTTGTTTTATTGTAAGCTTTCGCGAATACTTTGATGCACAAATATATAATTACATAATTCTGAGGAAAATTCATGGAAATCTAATTCATTTGATCGTGTTAGCTTGATTTGACTTTTTATTCATTGATCACATATTAAGTGTTGTCCTTAACGTCTGATTAAGTTCGTTCGACAAGTGTAATTTGATTCTCTGTTCATATTGAGTGAATACGAGTAGTTTTTTGCTACTTTACAACTTGAAATATTTCACTAGTGCACAATAAATGATTCTACGGATCGAGAGTTGTCATTTTGATTCATTTATGTGTATTTTAAATACAAGAGTGTTTAAACATGGTTGTTGAGTGTTTTGGATGAGTTTGGAATGAAGTTGAACGATTAAAGGGTTATTAATATGGTCTCATTATTCGTTTTGGTTTCGGTTTTGATAGTATATTCAAACGCTCCTTTTGTTATTGTTTAGTTTGATTTCATTGATCATCATGCTTTGATTCGATTAAATTAGTACAGGAGTTTGTTTAGAAGGCTTGAGAAGTGAAACCACATTGGATTAGAGGTTTTAACAACAAGCAAAAACTATCCATGCGAGAACTATCGTTGTTTTATGAGTTTGTATACGTACTTCATTTCCCTTGTTTTATTGTAAGCTTTCGCGAATACTTTGATGCACAAATATATAATTACATAATTCTGAGGAAAATTCATGGAAATCTAATTCATTTGATCGTGTTAGCTTGATTTGACTTTTTATTCATTGATCACATATTAAGTGTTGTCCTTAACGTCTGATTAAGTTCGTTCGACAAGTGTAATTTGATTCTCTGTTCATATTGAGTGAATACGAGTAGTTTTTTGCTACTTTACAACTTGAAATATTTCACTAGTGCACAATAAATGATTCTGTGGATCGAGAGTTGTCATTTTGATTCATTTATGTGCATTTTAAATGCAAGAGTGTTTAAACATGGTTGTTGAGTGTTTTGGATGAGTTTGGAATGAAGTTGAACGATTAAAGGGTTATTAATATGGTCTCATTATTCGTTTTGGTTTCGGTTTTGATAGTATATTCAAACGCTCCTTTTGTATTGTTTAGCGTGATTTCATTGATCATCATGCTTTGATTGGATAAAATTAGTACAGGAGTTTGTTTAGAAGGCTTGAGAAGTGAAACCACATTGGATTAGAGGTTTTAACAACAAGCAAAAACTATCCATGCGAGAACTATCGTTGTTTTATGAGTTTGTATACGTACTTCATTTCCCTTGTTTTATTGTAAGCTTTCGCGAATACTTTGATGCACAAATATATAATTACATAATTCTGAGGAAAATTCATGGAAATCTAATTCATTTGATCGTGTTAGCTTGATTTGACTTTTTATTCATTGATCACATATTAAGTGTTGTCCTTAACGTCTGATTAAGTTCGTTCGACAAGTGTAATTTGATTCTCTGTTCATATTGAGTGAATACGAGTAGTTTTTTGCTACTTTACAACTTGAAATATTTCACTAGTGCACAATAAATGATTCTGTGGATCGAGAGTTGTCATTTTGATTCATTTATGTGCATTTTAAATGCAAGAGTGTTTAAACATGGTTGTTGAGTGTTTTGGATGAGTTTGGAATGAAGTTGAACGATTAAAGGGTTATTAATATGGTCTCATTATTCGTTTTGGTTTCGGTTTTGATAGTATATTCAAACGCTCCTTTTGTATTGTTTAGCGTGATTTCATTGATCATCATGCTTTGATTGGATAAATTAGTACAGGAGTTTGTTTAGAAGGCTTGAGAAGTGAAACCACATGGATTAGAGGTTTTAACAACAAGCAAAAACTATCCATGCGAGAACTATCGTTGTTTTATGAGTTTGTATACGTACTTCATTTCCCTTGTTTTATTGTAAGCTTTCGCGAATACTTTGATGCACAAATATATAATTACATAATTCTGAGAAAATTCATGGAAATCTAATTCATTTGATCGTGTTAGCTTGATTTGACTTTTTATTCATTGATCACATATTAAGTGTTGTCCTTAACGTCTGATTAAGTTCGTTCGACAAGTGTAATTTGATTCTCTGTTCATATTGAGTGAATACGAGTAGTTTTTTGCTACTTTACAACTTGAAATATTTCACTAGTGCACAATAAATGATTCTGTGGATCGAGAGTTGTCATTTTGATTCATTTATGTGCATTTTAAATGCAAGAGTGTTTAAACATGGTTGTTGAGTGTTTTGGATGAGTTTGGAATGAAGTTGAACGATTAAAGGGTTATTAATATGGTCTCATTATTCGTTTTGGTTTCGGTTTTGATAGTATATTCAAACGCTCCTTTTGTATTGTTTAGCGTGATTTCATTGATCATCATGCTTTGATTGGATAAAATTAGTACAGGAGTTTGTTTAGAAGGCTTGAGAAGTGAAACCACATTGGATTAGAGGTTTTAACAACAAGCAAAAACTATCCATGCGAGAACTATCGTTGTTTTATGAGTTTGTATACGTACTTCATTTCCCTTGTTTTATTGTAAGCTTTCGCGAATACTTTGATGCACAAATATATAATTACATAATTCTGAGAAAATTCATGGAAATCTAATTCATTTGATCGTGTTAGCTTGATTTGACTTTTTATTCATTGATCACATATTAAGTGTTGTCCTTAACGTCTGATTAAGTTCGTTCGACAAGTGTAATTTGATTCTCTGTTCATATTGAGTGAATACGAGTAGTTTTTTGCTACTTTACAACTTGAAATATTTCACTAGTGCACAATAAATGATTCTGTGGATCGAGAGTTGTCATTTTGATTCATTTATGTGCATTTTAAATGCAAGAGTGTTTAAACATGGTTGTTGAGTGTTTTGGATGAGTTTGGAATGAAGTTGAACGATTAAAGGGTTATTAATATGGTCTCATTATTCGTTTTGGTTTCGGTTTTGATAGTATATTCAAACGCTCCTTTTGTATTGTTTAGCGTGATTTCATTGATCATCATGCTTTGATTGGATTAAATTAGTACAAGAGTTTGTTTAGAAGGCTTGAGAAGTGAAACCACATAGGATTAGAGGTTTTAACAACAAGCAAAAACTATCCATGCGAGAACTATCGTTGTTTTATGAGTTTGTATACGTATTTCATTTCCCTTGTTTTATTGTAAGCTTTCGTGAATACTTTGATGCACAAATGTATAATTACATAATTCTGTGGAAAATTCATGGAAATCTAATTCGTTTGATCGTCTTAGCTTGATTTGACTTTTTATTCATTGATCACATATTAAGTGTTGTCCTTAACCTCTGATTAAGTTCGTTCGCCAATGTAATTTGATTCTCTTTTCATATTCAGTGAATAGGAGTAGTTTTTTGCTACTTTACAACTTGCAATATTTCACTAGTGCAAAATAAATGATTCTGTGGATCGAATGTTGTCATTTTGATTCATTTATGTGCATTTTAAATGCAGGAGTGTTTAAACATGGTTGTTGAGTGTTTTGGATGAGTTTGAAATAAAGTTAAACGATTAAAGGGTTATTTATATGGGCTCGTTATCCGTTTTAGTTTCGGTTTTAATAGTATATTCAAACGCTACTTTTGTTATTGTTTAGCGTGATTTCATTGATCATCATGCTTTGATTGGATAAAATTAGTACAAGAGTTTGTTTAGAAGGCTTGAGAAGTGAAACCACATATGATTAGAGGTTTTAACAACAAGCAAAAACTATCCATGCGAGAACTATCGTTGTTTTATGAGTTTCTATACGTACTTCATTTCCCTTGTTTTATTGTAAGCTTTCGCGAATACTTTAATGCACAAATGTATAATTACATAATTCTGAAGAAAATTCATGGAAATCTAATTCATTTGATCGTGTTAGCTTGATTTGACTTTTTATTCATTGATCACATATTAAGCGTTGTCCTTCACGTCTGAATAAGTTCGTTCGACATGTGTAATTTGATTCTCTGTTCATATTGAGTGAATACGAGTAGTTTTTTGCTACTTTACAACTTGAAATATTTCACTAGTGCACAATAAATGATTCTGTGGATCGAGAGTTGTCATTTTGATTCATTTATGTGCATTTTAAATGCAAGAGTGTTTAAACATGGTTGTTGAGTGTTTTGGATGAGTTTGGAATGAAGTTGAACGATTAAAGGGTTATTAATATGGTCTCATTATTCGTTTTGGTTTCGGTTTTGATAGTATATTCAAACGCTCCTTTTGTATTGTTTAGCGTGATTTCATTGATCATCATGCTTTGATTGGATAAATTAGTACAGGAGTTTGTTTAGAAGGCTTGAGAAGTGAAACCACATTGGATTAGAGGTTTTAACAACAAGCAAAAACTATCCATGCGAGAACTATCGTTGTTTTATGAGTTTGTATACGTACTTCATTTCCCTTGTTTTATTGTAAGCTTTCGCGAATACTTTGATGCACAAATATATAATTACATAATTCTGAGAAAATTCATGGAAATCTAATTCATTTGATCGTGTTAGCTTGATTTGACTTTTTATTCATTGATCACATATTAAGTGTTGTCCTTAACGTCTGATTAAGTTCGTTCGACAAGTGTAATTTGATTCTCTGTTCATATTGAGTGAATACGAGTAGTTTTTTGCTACTTTACAACTTGAAATATTTCACTAGTGCACAATAAATGATTCTGTGGATCGAGAGTTGTCATTTTGATTCATTTATGTGCATTTTAAATGCAAGAGTGTTTAAACATGGTTGTTGAGTGTTTTGGATGAGTTTGGAATGAAGTTGAACGATTAAAGGGTTATTAATATGGTCTCATTATTCGTTTTGGTTTCGGTTTTGATAGTATATTCAAACGCTCCTTTTGTATTGTTTAGCGTGATTTCATTGATCATCATGCTTTGATTGGATAAATTAGTACAGGAGTTTGTTTAGAAGGCTTGAGAAGTGAAACCACATTGGATTAGAGGTTTTAACAACAAGCAAAAACTATCCATGCGAGAACTATCGTTGTTTTATGAGTTTGTATACGTACTTCATTTCCCTTGTTTTATTGTAAGCTTTCGCGAATACTTTGATGCACAAATATATAATTACATAATTCTGAGAAAATTCATGGAAATCTAATTCATTTGATCGTGTTAGCTTGATTTGACTTTTTATTCATTGATCACATATTAAGTGTTGTCCTTAACGTCTGATTAAGTTCGTTCGACAAGTGTAATTTGATTCTCTGTTCATATTGAGTGAATACGAGTAGTTTTTTGCTACTTTACAACTTGAAATATTTCACTAGTGCACAATAAATGATTCTGTGGATCGAGAGTTGTCATTTTGATTCATTTATGTGCATTTTAAATGCAAGAGTGTTTAAACATGGTTGTTGAGTGTTTTGGATGAGTTTGGAATGAAGTTGAACGATTAAAGGGTTATTAATATGGTCTCATTATTCGTTTTGGTTTCGGTTTTGATAGTATATTCAAACGCTCCTTTTGTATTGTTTAGCGTGATTTCATTGATCATCATGCTTTGATTGGATAAATTAGTACAGGAGTTTGTTTAGAAGGCTTGAGAAGTGAAACCACATTGGATTAGAGGTTTTAACAACAAGCAAAAACTATCCATGCGAGAACTATCGTTGTTTTATGAGTTTGTATACGTACTTCATTTCCCTTGTTTTATTGTAAGCTTTCGCGAATACTTTGATGCACAAATATATAATTACATAATTCTGAGGAAAATTCATGGAAATCTAATTCATTTGATCGTGTTAGCTTGATTTGACTTTTTATTCATTGATCACATATTAAGTGTTGTCCTTAACGTCTGATTAAGTTCGTTCGACAAGTGTAATTTGATTCTCTGTTCATATTGAGTGAATACGAGTAGTTTTTTGCTACTTTACAACTTGAAATATTTCACTAGTGCACAATAAATGATTCTGTGGATCGAGAGTTGTCATTTTGATTCATTTATGTGCATTTTAAATGCAAGAGTGTTTAAACATGGTTGTTGAGTGTTTTGGATGAGTTTGGAATGAAGTTGAACGATTAAAGGGTTATTAATATGGTCTCATTATTCGTTTTGGTTTCGGTTTTGATAGTATATTCAAACGCTCCTTTTGTATTGTTTAGCGTGATTTCATTGATCATCATGCTTTGATTGGATAAATTAGTACAGGAGTTTGTTTAGAAGGCTTGAGAAGTGAAACCACATTGGATTAGAGGTTTTAACAACAAGCAAAAACTATCCATGCGAGAACTATCGTTGTTTTATGAGTTTGTATACGTACTTCATTTCCCTTGTTTTATTGTAAGCTTTCGCGAATACTTTGATGCACAAATATATAATTACATAATTCTGAGGAAAATTCATGGAAATCTAATTCATTTGATCGTGTTAGCTTGATTTGACTTTTTATTCATTGATCACATATTAAGTGTTGTCCTTAACGTCTGATTAAGTTCGTTCGACAAGTGTAATTTGATTCTCTGTTCATATTGAGTGAATACGAGTAGTTTTTTGCTACTTTACAACTTGAAATATTTCACTAGTGCACAATAAATGATTCTGTGGATCGAGAGTTGTCATTTTGATTCATTTATGTGCATTTTAAATGCAAGAGTGTTTAAACATGGTTGTTGAGTGTTTTGGATGAGTTTGGAATGAAGTTGAACGATTAAAGGGTTATTAATATGGTCTCATTATTCATTTTGGTTTTGGTTTTGATAGTATATTCAAACGCTCCTTTTGTTTTGTTTAGCGTGATTTCATTGATCATCATGCTTTGATTGGATAAATTAGTACAGGAGTTTGTTTAGAAGGCTTGAGAAGTGAAACCACATTGGATTAGAGGTTTTAACAACAAGCAAAAACTATCCATGCGAGAACTATCGTTGTTTTATGAGTTTGTATACGTACTTCATTTCCCTTGTTTTATTGTAAGCTTTCGCGAATACTTTGATGCACAAATATATAATTACATAATTCTGAGGAAAATTCATGGAAATCTAATTCATTTGATCGTGTTAGCTTGATTTGACTTTTTATTCATTGATCACATATTAAGTGTTGTCCTTAACGTCTGATTAAGTTCGTTCGACAAGTGTAATTTGATTCTCTGTTCATATTGAGTGAATACGAGTAGTTTTTTGCTACTTTACAACTTGAAATATTTCACTAGTGCACAATAAATGATTCTGTGGATCGAGAGTTGTCATTTTGATTCATTTATGTGCATTTTAAATGCAAGAGTGTTTAAACATGGTTGTTGAGTGTTTTGGATGAGTTTGGAATGAAGTTGAACGATTAAAGGGTTATTAATATGGTCTCATTATTCGTTTTGGTTTCGGTTTTGATAGTATATTCAAACGCTCCTTTTGTATTGTTTAGCGTGATTTCATTGATCATCATGCTTTGATTGGATAAATTAGTACAGGAGTTTGTTTAGAAGGCTTGAGAAGTGAAACCACATTGGATTAGAGGTTTTAACAACAAGCAAAAACTATCCATGCGAGAACTATCGTTGTTTTATGAGTTTGTATACGTACTTCATTTCCCTTGTTTTATTGTAAGCTTTCGCGAATACTTTGATGCACAAATATATAATTACATAATTCTGAGGAAAATTCATGGAAATCTAATTCATTTGATCGTGTTAGCTTGATTTGACTTTTTATTCATTGATCACATATTAAGTGTTGTCCTTAACGTCTGATTAAGTTCGTTCGACAAGTGTAATTTGATTCTCTGTTCATATTGAGTGAATACGAGTAGTTTTTTGCTACTTTACAACTTGAAATATTTCACTAGTGCACAATAAATGATTCTGTGGATCGAGAGTTGTCATTTTGATTCATTTATGTGCATTTTAAATGCAAGAGTGTTTAAACATGGTTGTTGAGTGTTTTGGATGAGTTTGGAATGAAGTTGAACGATTAAAGGGTTATTAATATGGTCTCATTATTCGTTTTGGTTTCGGTTTTGATAGTATATTCAAACGCTCCTTTTGTATTGTTTAGCGTGATTTCATTGATCATCATGCTTTGATTGGATAAATTAGTACAGGAGTTTGTTTAGAAGGCTTGAGAAGTGAAACCACATTGGATTAGAGGTTTTAACAACAAGCAAAAACTATCCATGCGAGAACTATCGTTGTTTTATGAGTTTGTATACGTACTTCATTTCCCTTGTTTTATTGTAAGCTTTCGCGAATACTTTGATGCACAAATATATAATTACATAATTCTGAGGAAAATTCATGGAAATCTAATTCATTTGATCGTGTTAGCTTGATTTGACTTTTTATTCATTGATCACATATTAAGTGTTGTCCTTAACGTCTGATTAAGTTCGTTCGACAAGTGTAATTTGATTCTCTGTTCATATTGAGTGAATACGAGTAGTTTTTTGCTACTTTACAACTTGAAATATTTCACTAGGCACAATAAATGATTCTGTGGATCGAGAGTTGTCATTTTGATTCATTTATGTGCATTTTAAATGCAAGAGTGTTTAAACATGGTTGTTGAGTGTTTTGGATGAGTTTGGAATGAAGTTGAACGATTAAAGGGTTATTAATATGGTCTCATTATTCGTTTTGGTTTCGGTTTTGATAGTATATTCAAACGCTCCTTTTGTATTGTTTAGCGTGATTTCATTGATCATCATGCTTTGATTGGATTAAATTCGTACAGGAGTTTGATTAGAAGGCTTGAGAAGTGAAACCACATTGGATTAGAGGTTTTAACAACAAGCAAAACTATCCATGCGAGAACTATCGTTGTTTTATGAGTTTGTATACGTACTTCATTTCCCTTGTTTTATTGTAAGCTTTCGCGAATACTTTGATGCACAAATATATAATTACATAATTCTGAGGAAAATTCATGGAAATCTAATTCATTTGATCGTGTTAGCTTGATTTGACTTTTTATTCATTGATCACATATTAAGTGTTGTCCTTAACGTCTGATTAAGTTCGTTCGACAAGTGTAATTTGATTCTCTGTTCATATTGAGTGAATACGAGTAGTTTTTTGCTACTTTACAACTTGAAATATTTCACTAGTGCACAATAAATGATTCTGTGGATCGAGAGTTGTCATTTTGATTCATTTATGTGCATTTTAAATGCAAGAGTGTTTAAACATGGTTGTTGAGTGTTTTGGATGAGTTTGGAATGAAGTTGAACGATTAAAGGGTTATTAATATGGTCTCATTATTCGTTTTGGTTTCGGTTTTGATAGTATATTCAAACGCTCCTTTTGTATTGTTTACGTGATTTCATTGATCATCATGCTTTGATTGGATAAATTAGTACAGGAGTTTGTTTAGAAGGCTTGAGAAGTGAAACCACATTGGATTAGAGGTTTTAACAACAAGCAAAAACTATCCATGCGAGAACTATCGTTGTTTTATGAGTTTGTATACGTACTTCATTTCCCTTGTTTTATTGTAAGCTTTCGCGAATACTTTGATGCACAAATATATAATTACATAATTCTGAGGAAAATTCATGGAAATCTAATTCATTTGATCGTGTTAGCTTGATTTGACTTTTTATTCATTGATCACATATTAAGTGTTGTCCTTAACGTCTGATTAAGTTCGTTCGACAAGTGTAATTTGATTCTCTGTTCATATTGAGTGAATACGAGTAGTTTTTTGCTACTTTACAACTTGAAATATTTCACTAGTGCACAATAAATGATTCTGTGGATCGAGAGTTGTCATTTTGATTCATTTATGTGCATTTTAAATGCAAGAGTGTTTAAACATGGTTGTTGAGTGTTTTGGATGAGTTTGGAATGAAGTTGAACGATTAAAGGGTTATTAATATGGTCTCATTATTCGTTTTGGTTTCGGTTTTGATAGTATATTCAAACGCTCCTTTTGTATTGTTTAGCGTGATTTCATTGATCATCATGCTTTGATTGGATTAAATTAGTACAGGAGTTTGTTTAGAAGGCTTGAGAAGTGAAACACATTGGATTAGAGGTTTTAACAACAAGCAAAAACTATCCATGCGAGAACTATCGTTGTTTTATGAGTTTGTATACGTACTTCATTTCCCTTGTTTTATTGTAAGCTTTCGCGAATACTTTGATGCACAAATATATAATTACATAATTCTGAGGAAAATTCATGGAAATCTAATTCATTTGATCGTGTTAGCTTGATTTGACTTTTTATTCATTGATCACATATTAAGTGTTGTCCTTAACGTCTGATTAAGTTCGTTCGACAAGTGTAATTTGATTCTCTGTTCATATTGAGTGAATACGAGTAGTTTTTTGCTACTTTACAACTTGAAATATTTCACTAGTGCACAATAAATGATTCTGTGGATCGAGAGTTGTCATTTTGATTCATTTATGTGCATTTTAAATGCAAGAGTGTTTAAACATGGTTGTTGAGTGTTTTGGATGAGTTTGGAATGAAGTTGAACGATTAAAGGGTTATTAATATGGTCTCATTATTCGTTTTGGTTTCGGTTTTGATAGTATATTCAAACGCTCCTTTTGTATTGTTTAGCGTGATTTCATTGATCATCATGCTTTGATTGGATAAATTAGTACAGGAGTTTGTTTAGAAGGCTTGAGAAGTGAAACCACATTGGATTAGAGGTTTTAACAACAAGCAAAAACTATCCATGCGAGAACTATCGTTGTTTTATGAGTTTGTATACGTACTTCATTTCCCTTGTTTTATTGTAAGCTTTCGCGAATACTTTGATGCACAAATATATAATTACATAATTCTGAGGAAAATTCATGGAAATCTAATTCATTTGATCGTGTTAGCTTGATTTGACTTTTTATTCATTGATCACATATTAAGTGTTGTCCTTAACGTCTGATTAAGTTCGTTCGACAAGTGTAATTTGATTCTCTGTTCATATTGAGTGAATACGAGTAGTTTTTTGCTACTTTACAACTTGAAATATTTCACTAGTGCACAATAAATGATTCTGTGGATCGAGAGTTGTCATTTTGATTCATTTATGTGCATTTTAAATGCAAGAGTGTTTAAACATGGTTGTTGAGTGTTTTGGATGAGTTTGGAATGAAGTTGAACGATTAAAGGGTTATTAATATGGTCTCATTATTCGTTTTGGTTTCGGTTTTGATAGTATATTCAAATCCTCCTTTTGTATTGTTTAGCGTGATTTCATTGATCATCATGCTTTGATTGGATAAAATTAGTACAGGAGTTTGTTTAGAAGGCTTGAGAAGTGAAACCACATTGGATTAGAGGTTTTAACAACAAGCAAAAACTATCCATGCGAGAACTATCGTTGTTTTATGAGTTTGTATACGTACTTCATTTCCCTTGTTTTATTGTAAGCTTTCACGAATACTTCGATGCACAAATATATAATTACATAATTTTGAGGGAAATTCATGGATATCTAATTCATTTGGTCGTGTTAGCTTGATTTGACTTTTTGTTCATTGATCACATATTAAGTGTTGTCCTTAACGTTTGATTAAGTTCGTTCGACAAGTGTAATTTGATTCTCTGTTCATATTGAGTGAATACGAGTAGTTTTTCTACTTTACAACTTGAAATATTGCACTAGTGCACAATAAATGATTCTGTGGATCGAGAGTTGTCATTTTGATTCATTTATGTGCATTTTAAATGCAAGAGTGTTTAAACATGGTTGTTGAGTGTTTTGGATGAGTTTGGAATGAAGTTTAACGATTAAAGGGTTATTAATATGGTCTCATTATTCGTTTTGGTTTCGGTTTTTACAGTATATTGAAACGCTCCTTTTGTATTGTTTAGCGTGATTTCATTGATCATCATGCTTTGATTGGATTAAATTAGTACAAGAGTTTGTTTAGAAGGCTTGAGAAGTGAAACCACATTGGATTTCAGAGTTTTAACAACAAGCAAAAACTATCCATGCGAGAACTATCGTTGTTTTATGAGTTTGTATTCATTTCCCTTGTTATATTGTAAGCTTTCGCGAATACTTTGATGCACAAATATATAATTACATAATTTTGAGGGAAATTCATGGATATCTAATTCATTTGATCGTGTTAGCTTGATTTGACTTTTTATTCATTGATCACACATTAAGTGTTGTCCTTAACATCTGATTAAGTTCGTTCGACAAGTGTAATTTGATTCTCTGTTCATATTGAGTGAATACGAGTAGTTTTTTGCTACTTTACAACTTGAAATATTTCACTAGTGCACAATAAATGATTCTGTGGATCGAGAGTTGTCATTTTGATTCATTTATATGATTTTTAAATGCAAGAGTGTTTAAACATGGTTGTTGAGTGTTTTGGATGAGTTTGGAATAAAGTTGAACGATTAAAGGGTTATTAATATGTCTCATTATTCGTTTTTGTTTAGGTTTTGATAGTATATTCAAACGCTCCTTTTGTATTGTTTAGCGTGATTTCATTGATCATCATGCTTTGATTGGATTAAATTAGTACACGAGTTTGTTTAGAAGGCTTGAGAAGTGAAACCACATTGGATTAGAGGTTTTAACAACAAGCAAAAACTATCCATGCGAGAACTATCGTTGTTTTATGAGTTTGTATACGTACTTCATTTCCCTTGTTTTATTGTAAGCTTTCGCGAATACTTTGTAACAAATATAATTACATAATTCTGAGGAAATTCATGGAAATCTAATTCATTTGATCGTGTTAGCTTGATTTGACTTTTTATTCATTGATCACATATTAAGTGTTGTCCTTAACGTCTGATTAAGTTCCTTCGACAAGTGTAATTTGATTCTCTGTTCAAATTGAGTGAATACGAGTAGTTTTTTGCTACTTTACAACTTGGAATATTTCACTAGTGCGCAATAAATGATTATGTATATCGAGAGTTGTCATTTTGATTCATTTATATGTATTTTAAATGCAAGAGTGTTTAAACATGGTTGTTGAGTGTTTTGGATGAGTTTGGTATGAAGTTGAACGATTAAAGGGTTATTAATATGGTCTGATTATTCGTTTTGGTTTCGGTTTTGATAGTATATTCAAACGCTTCTTTTGTATTGTTTAGCGTGATTTCAATGATCATTATGCTTTGTTTGGATTAAATTAGTACAAGAGTTTGTTTAGAAGGCTTGAGAAGTGAAACCACATTAGATTAGAGGTTTTAACAAAAAGCAAAAACTATCCACGCGAGAACTTTCGTTGTTTTATGAGTTTGTATACGTACTTCATTTCCCTTGTTATATTGTAAGATTTCGCGAATACTTCGATGCACAAATATATAATTACATAATTTTGAGGGAAATTCATGGATATCTAATTCATTTGATCTTGTTAGCTTGATTTGACTTTTTATTCGTTGATAACATATTAAGTGTTGTCCTTAACGTCTGATTAAGTTCCTTCGACAAGTGTAATTTGATTCTCTGTTCATATTGAGTGAATACGAGTAGTTTTTTGCTACTTTACAACTTGAAATATTTCACTAGTGCACAATAAATGATTCTGTGGATCGAGAGTTGTCATTTTGATTCATTTATGTGCATTTTAAATGCAAGAGTGTTTAAACATGGTTGTTGAGTGTTTTGGATGAGTTTGGAATGAAGTTGAACGATTAAAGGGTTATTAATATGTTCTCATTATTCGTTTTGGTTTTGGTTTTGATAGTATATTCAAACGCTCCTTTTGTTATTGTTTAGAATGATTTTATTGATCATCATGCTTTGATTCGATTAAATTAGTATAGAAGTTTGTTTAGAAGGCTTGAGAAGTGAAACCACTTAGGATTAGAGGTTTTAGCAACAAGCAAAAACTATCCATGCGAGAACTATCGTTGTTTTATGAGTTTGTATACATACTTCATTTCCCTTGTTATATTGTAAGCTTTCGCGAATACTTCGATGCACAAATATATAATTACATAATTTTGAGGGAAATTCATGGATATCTAATTCATATGATCGTGTTAGCTTGATTTGACTTTTTTTTCATTGATCACATATTAAGTGTTGTCCTTAACGTCTGATTAAGTTCGTTCGACAAGTGTAATTTGATTCTCTGTTCATATTGAGTGAATACGAGTAGTTTTTTGCTACTTTACAACTTGAAATATTTCACTAGTGCACAATAAATGATTCTGTGGATCGAGAGTTGTCATTTTGATTCATTTATGTGAATTTTAAATGCAAGAGTGTTTAAACATGGTTGTTGAGTGTTTGGATGAGTTTGGAATGAAGTTGAACGATTAAAGGTTATTAATATGGTCTCATTATTCGTTATGGTTTCGGTTTTGATAGTATATTCAAACGCTCCTTTTGTATTGTTTAGCGTGATTTCATTGATCATCATGCTTTGATTGGATTAAATTAGTACAGGAGTTTGTTTAGAAGGCTTGAGAAGTGAAACCACATTGGATTAGAGGTTTTAACAACAAGCAAAAACTATCCATGCGAGAACTATCGTTGTTTTATGAGTTTGTATACGTACTTCATTTCCCTTGTTTTATTGTAAGCTTTCGCGAATAATTTGATGCACACTATATAATTACATAATTCTGAGGAAAATTCATGGAAATCTAATTCATTTGATCGTGTTAGCTTGATTTGACTTTTTATTCATTGATCACATATTAAGTGTTGTCCTTAACGTCTGATTAAGTTCGTTCGACAAGTGTAATTTGATTCTCTGTTCATATTGAGTGAATACGAGTAGTTTTTTGCTACTTTACAACTTGGAATATTTCACTAGTGCACAATAAATGATTCTGTGGATCGAGAGTTGTCATTTTGATTCATTTATGTGTATTTTAAATGCAAGAGTGTTTAAACATGGTTGTTGAGTGTTTTGGATGAGTTTGGAATGAAGTTGAACGATTAAAGGGTTATTAATATGGTCTGATTATTCGTTTTGGTTTCGGTTTTGATAGTATATTCAAACGCTCCTTTTGTTATTGTTTAGATTGATTTCATTGATCATCATGCTTTGATTCGATTAAATTAGTATAGGAGTTTGTTTAGAAGGCTTGAGAAGTGAAACCACTTAGGATTAGAGGTTTTAACAACAAGCAAAATCTATCCATGCGAGAACTATCGTTGTTTTATAAGTTGTATACGTACTTCATTTCCCTTGTTTTATTGTAATCTTTCGCGAATACTTTGATGCACAAATATATAATTACATAATTTTGAGGGAAATTCATGGATATCTAATTCATTTGATCGTGTTAGCTTGATTTGACTTTTTATTCATTGATCACATATTAAGTGTTGTCCTTAACGTCTGATTAAGTTCGTTCGACAAGTGTAATTTGATTCTCTGTTCATATTGAGTGAATACGAGTAGTTTTTTGCTACTTTACAACTTGTAATATTTCACTAGTGCACAATAAATGATTCTGTGGATCGAGAGTTGTCATTTTGATTCATTTTTATGTATTTTAAATGCAAGAGTGTTTAAACATGGTTGTTGAGTGTTTTGGATGAGTTTGGAATGAAGTTGAACGATTAAAGGGTTATTAATATGGTCTCATTATTCGTTTTGGTTTCGGTTTTGATAGTATATTCAAACGCTCCTTTTGTTATTGTTTAGTTTGATTTCATTGATCATCATGCTTTGATTCGATTAAATTAGTATAGGAGTTTGTTTAGAAGGCTTGAGAAGTGAAACCACTTAGGATTAGAGGTTTTAGCAACAAGCAAAAACTATCCATGCGAGAACTATCGTTGTTTTATGAGTTTGTATACGTACTTCATTTCCCTTGTTTTATTGTAAGCTTTCGCGAATACTTCGATTCACAAATATATAATTACATAATTTCGAGGGAAATTCATGGTTATATAATTTATTTGATTGTGTTAGCTTGATTTGACTTTTTATTCATTGATCACATATTAAGTGTTGTCCTTAACGTCTGATTAAGTTCGTTCGACAATTGTAATTTGATTCTCTGTTCATATTGAGTGAATACGAGTAGTTTTTTGCTACTTTACAACTTGAAATATTTCACTAGTGCACAATAAATGATTCTGTGGATCGAGAGTTGTCATTTTGATTCATTTATGTGCATTTTAAATGCAAGAGTGTTTAAACATGGTTGTTGAGTGTTTTGGATGAGTTTGGAATGAAGTTGAACGATTAAAGGGTTATTAATATGGTCTCATTATTCGTTTTGGTTTTGGTTTTGATAGTATATTCAAACCCTCCTTTTGTATTGTTTAGCGTGATTTCATTGATCATCATGCTTTGATTGGATTAAATTAGTACAGGAGTTTGTTTAGAAGGCTTGAGAAGTGAAACCACATTGGATTAGAGGTTTTAACAACAAGCAAAAACTATCCATGCGAGAACTATCGTTGTTTTATGAGTTTGTATACGTACTTCATTTCCCTTGTTTTATTGTAAGCTTTCGCGAATACTTTGATACACAATATATATTACATAATCTGAGGAAAATTCATGGAAATCTAATTCATTTGATCGTGTTAGCTTGATTTGACTTTTTATTCATTGATCACATATTAAGTGTTGTCCTTAACGTCTGATTAAGTTCGTTCGACAAGTGTAATTTGATTCTCTGTTCATATTGAGTGAATACGAGTAGTTTTTTGCTACTTTACAACTTGTAATATTTCACTAGTGCACAATAAATGATTCTGTGGGTCGAGAGTTGTCATTTTGATTCATTTATGTGCATTTTAAATGCAAGAGTGTTTAAACATTGTTGTTGAGTGTTTTGGATGAGTTTGGAATGAAGTTGAACGATTAAAGGGTTATTAATATGGTCTCATTATTCGTTTTGGTTTCGGTTTTGATAGTATATTCAAACGCTCCTTTTGTATTGTTTAGCGTGATTTCATTGATCATCATGCTTTGATTGGATTAAATTAGTACAGGAGTTTGTTTAGAAGGCTTGAGAAGTGAAACCACATTGGATTAGAGGTTTTAACAACAAGCAAAAACTATCCATGCGAGAACTATCGTTGTTTTATGAGTTTGTATACGTACTTCATTTCCCTTGTTTTATTGTAAGCTTTCGCGAATACTTTGATGCACAAATATATAATTACATAATTTTGAGGGAAATTCATGGAAATCTAATTCATTTGATCGTGTTAGCTTGATTTGACTTTTTATTCGTTGATCACATATTAAGTGTTGTCCTTAACATCTTATTAAGTTCGTTCGACAAGTGTAATTTGATTCTTTGTTTATATTGAGTGAATACGAATAGTTTTTTGCTACTTTACAACTTGAAATATATCACTAGTGCAAAATAAATGATTCTGCGGATCGAGAGTTGTCATTTTGATTCATTTATGTGCATTTTAAATGCAAGAGTGTTTAAACATGGTTGTTGAGTGTTTTGGATGAGTTTGGAATGAAGTTGAACGATTAAAGGGTTATTAATATGGTCTCATTATTCGTTTTGGTTTCGGTTTTGATAGTATATTCAAACGCTCCTTTTGTATTGTTTAGCGTGATTTCATTGATCATCATGCTTTGATTGGATAAATTAGTACAGGAGTTTGTTTAGAAGGCTTGAGAAGTGAAACCACATTGGATTAGAGGTTTTAACAACAAGCAAAAACTATCCATGCGAGAACTATCGTTGTTTTATGAGTTTGTATACGTACTTCATTTCCCTTGTTTTATTGTAAGCTTTCGCGAATACTTTGATACACAAATATATAATTACATAATTCTGAGGAAAATTCATGGAAATCTAATTCATTTGATCGTGTTAGCTTGATTTGACTTTTTATTCATTGATCACATATTAAGTGTTGTCCTTAACGTCTGATTAAGTTCGTTCGACAAGTGTAATTTGATTCTCTGTTCATATTGAGTGAATACGAGTAGTTTTTTGCTACTTTACAACTTGTAATATTTCACTAGTGCACAATAAATGATTCTGTGGATCGAGAGTTGTCATTTTGATTCATTTATGTGCATTTTAAATGCAAGAGTGTTTAAACATGGTTGTTGAGTGTTTTGGATGAGTTTGGAATGAAGTTGAACGATTAAAGGGTTATTAATATGGTCTCATTATTCGTTTTGGTTTCGGTTTTGATAGTATATTCAAACGCTCCTTTTGTTATTGTTTAGTTGATTTCATTGATCATCATGCTTTTATTGGATTAAATTAGTACAGGAGTTTGTTTAGAAGGCTTGAGAAGTGAAACCACATAGGATTAGAGGTTTTAACAACAAGCAAAAACTATCCATGCGAGAACTATCGTTGTTTTATGAGTTTGTATACGTACTTCATTTCCCTTGTTTTATTGTAAGCTTTCGCGAATACTTTGATGCACAAATATATAATTACATAATTCTGAGGAAAATTCATGGAAATCTAATTCATTTGATCGTGTTAGCTTGATTTGACTTTTTATTCATTGATCACATATTAAGTGTTGTCCTTAACGTCTGATTAAGTTCGTTCGACAAGTGTAATTTGATTCTCTGTTCATATTGAGTGAATACGAGTAGTTTTTTGCTACTTTACAACTTGTAATATTTCACTAGTGCACAATAAATGATTCTGTGGATCAAGAGTTGTCATTTTGATTCATTTATGTGCATTTTAAATGCAAGAGTGTTTAAACATGGTTGTTGAGTGTTTTGGATGAGTTTGGAATGAAGTTGAACGATTAAAGGGTTATTAATATGTTGTCATTATTCGTTTTGGTTTCGGTTCTGATAGTATATTCAAACGCTCCTTTTGTATTGTTTAGCGTGATTTCATTGATCATTATTCTTTGATTGGATTAAATTAGTACATGAGTTTGTTTAGAAGGCTTGAGAAAACCACATTGGATTAGAGGTTTTAACAACAAGCAAAAACTATCCATGCGAGAACTATCGTTGTTTTATGAGTTTGTATACGTACTTCATTTCCCTTGTTATATTGTAAGCTTTCGCGAATACTTCGATGCACAAATATATAATTACATAATTTTGAGGGAAATTCATGGATATCTAATTCATTTGATCGTGTTAGCTTGATTTGACTTTTTATTCATTGATCACATATTAAGTGTTGTCCTTAACGTCTGATTAAGTTCGTTCGACAAGTGTAATTTGATTCTCTGTTCATATTGAGTGAATACGAGTAGTTTTTTGCTACTTTACAACTTGAAATATTTCACTAGTGCACAATAAATGATTCTGTGGATCGAGAGTTGTCATTTTGATTCATTTATGTGCATTTTAAATGCAAGAGTGTTTAAACATGGTTGTTGAGTGTTTTGGATGAGTTTGGAATGAAGTTGAAAGATTAAAGGGTTATTAATATGGTCTCATTATCCGTTTTGGTTTCGGTTTTAATAGTATATTCAAACACTACTTTTGTAATTGTTTAGCGTGATTTCATTTATCATCATGCATTGATTGGATTAAATTCGTACATGAGTTTGATTAGAAGGCTTGAGAAGTGAAACCACATTGGATTAGAGGTTTTAACAACAAGCAAAACTATCCATGCGAGAACTATCGTTGTTTTATGAGTTCGTATACGTACTTCAATTCCCAAGTTTTATTGTAAGCTTTCGCGAATACTTTGATACACAAATATAAAATTACATAATTTTGAGGGAAATTAATGGAAATCTAATTCATTTGATCGTGTTACCTTGATTTGACTTTTTATTCATTGATCACATATTAAGTGTTGTCCTTAACGTCTGATTAAGTTCGTTCGACAAGTGTAATTTGATTCTCTGTTCATATTGAGTGAATACGAGTAGTTTTTTGCTACTTTACAACTTGTAATATTTCACTAGTGCACAATAAATGATTCTGTGGATCGAGAGTTGTCATTTTGATTCATTTATGTGCATTTTAAATGCAAGAGTGTTTAAACATGGTTGTTGAGTGTTTTGGATGAGTTTGGAATGAAGTTGAACGATTAAAGGGTTATTAATATGGTCTCATTATTCGTTTTGGTTTCGGTTTTGATAGTATATTCAAACGCTCCTTTTGTATTGTTTAGCGTGATTTCATTGATCATCATGCTTTGATTGGATTAAATTAGTACAGGAGTTTGTTTAGAAGGCTTGAGAAGTGAAACCACATTGGATTAGAGGTTTTAACAACAAGCAAAAACTATCCATGCGAGAACTATCGTTGTTTTATGAGTTTGTATACGTACTTCATTTCCCTTGTTATATTGTAAGCTTTCGCGAATACTTCGATGCATAAATATATAATTACATAATTTTGAAGGAAATTCATGGATATCTAATTCATATGATCGTGTTAGCTTGATTTGACTTTTTTTCATTGATCACATATTAAGTGTTGTCCTTAACGTCTGATTAAGTTCCTTCGACAAGTGTAATTTGATTCTCTGTTCATATTGAGTGAATACGAGTAGTTTTTTTGCTACTTTACAACTTGAAATATTTCACTAGTGCACAATAAATGATTCTGTGGATCGAGAGTTGTCATTTTGATTCATTTATGTGCATTTTAAATGCAAGAGTGTTTAAACATGGTTGTTGAGTGTTTTGGATGAGTTTGGAATGAAGTTGAACGATTAAAGGGTTATTAATATGGTCTCATTATTCGTTTTGGTTTCGGTTTTGATAGTATATTCAAACGCTCCTTTTGTATTGTTTAGGTGATTTCATTGATCATCATGCTTTGATTGGATAAATTAGTACAGGAGTTTGTTTAGAAGGCTTGAGAAGTGAAACCACATTGGATTAGAGGTTTTAACAACAAGCAAAAACTATCCATGCGAGAACTATCGTTGTTTTATGAGTTTGTATACGTACTTCATTTCCCTTGTTTTATTGTAAGCTTTCGCGAATACTTTGATACACAAATATATAATTACATAATTCTGAGGAAAATTCATGGAAATCTAATTCATTTGATCGTGTTAGCTTGATTTGACTTTTTATTCATTGATCACATATTAAGTGTTGTCCTTAACGTCTGATTAAGTTCGTTCGACAAGTGTAATTTGATTCTCTGTTCATATTGAGTGAATACGAGTAGTTTTTTGCTACTTTACAACTTGTAATATTTCACTAGTGCACAATAAATGATTCTGTGGATCGAGAGTTGTCATTTTGATTCATTTATGTGCATTTTAAATGCAAGAGTGTTTAAACATGGTTGTTGAGTGTTTTGGATGAGTTTGGAATGAAGTTGAACGATTAAAGGGTTATTAATATGGTCTCATTATTCGTTTTGGTTTCGGTTTTGATAGTATATTCAAACGCTCCTTTTGTATTGTTTAGCGTGATTTCATTGATCATAATGCTTTGATTTGATTAAATTAGTAAAAGAGTTTGTTTAGAAGGCTTGAGAAGTGAAACCACATTGGATTAGAGGTTTTAACAACAAGCAAAAACTATCCATGCGAGAACTATCGTTGTTTTATGAGTTTGTATACGTACTTCATTTCCCTTGTTATATTGTAAGCTTTCGAGAATACTTCGATGCACAAATATATAATTACATAATTTTGAGGGAAATTCATGGATATCTAATTCATTTGATCGTGTTAGCTTGATTTGACTTTTTATTCATTGATCACATATTAAGTGTTGTCCTTAACGTCTGATTAAGTTCGTTCGACAAGTGTAATTTGATTCTCTGTTCATATTGAGTGAATACGAGTAGTTTTTGCTACTTTACAACTTGAAATATTTCACTAGTGCACAATAAATGATTCTGTGGATCGAGAGTTGTCATTTTGATTCATTTATGTGCATTTTAAATGCAAGAGTGTTTAAACATGGTTGTTGAGTGTTTTGGATGAGTTTGGAATGAAGTTGAACGATTAAAGGGTTATTAATATGGTCTCATTATTCGTTTTGGTTTCGGTTTTGATAGTATATTCAAACGCTCCTTTTGTATTGTTTAGCGTGATTTCATTGATCATCATGCTTTGATTGGATAAATTAGTACAGGAGTTTGTTTAGAAGGCTTGAGAAGTGAAACCACATTGGATTAGAGGTTTTAACAACAAGCAAAAACTATCCATGCGAGAACTATCGTTGTTTTATGAGTTTGTATACGTACTTCATTTCCCTTGTTTTATTGTAAGCTTTCGCGAATACTTTGCAATATATTATTACATAATTCTGAGGAAATTCATGGAAATCTAATTCATTTGATCGTGTTAGCTTGATTTGACTTTTTATTCATTGATCACATATTAAGTGTTGTCCTTAACGTCTGATTAAGTTCGTTCGACAAGTGTAATTTGATTCTCTGTTCATATTGAGTGAATACGAGTAGTTTTTTGCTACTTTACAACTTGAAATATTTCACTAGTGCACAATAAATGATTCTGTGGATCGAGAGTTGTCATTTTGATTCATTTATGTGCATTTTAAATGCAAGAGTGTTTAAACATGGTTGTTGAGTGTTTTGGATGAGTTTGGAATGAAGTTGAACGATTAAAGGGTTATTAATATGGTCTCATTATTCGTTTTGGTTTCGGTTTTGATAGTATATTCAAACGCTCCTTTTGTATTGTTTAGCGTGATTTCATTGATCATCATGCTTTGATTGGATTAAATTAGTACAGGAGTTTGTTTAGAAGGCTTGAGAAGTGAAACCACATAGGATTAGAGGTTTTAACAACAAGCAAAAACTATCCATGCGAGAACTATCGTTGTTTTATGAGTTTGTATACGTACTTCATTTCCCTTGTTTTATTGTAAGCTTTCGCGAATACTTTGATGCACAAATATATAATTACATAATTCTGAGGAAAATTCATGGAAATTTAATTCATTTGATCGTGTTAGCTTGATTTGATTTTTTATTCATTGATCACATTTTAATTGTTGTCCTTAACGTCTGATTAAGTTCGTTCGACAAGTGTAATTTGATTCTCTGTTCATATTGAGTGAATACGAGTAGTTTTTTACTACTTTACAACTTGAAATATTTCACTAGTGCACAATAAATGATTCTGTGGATCGAGAGTTGTCATTTTGATTCATTTATGTGCATTTTAAATGCAAGAGTGTTTAAACATGGTTGTTGAGTGTTTTGGATGAGTTTGGAATGAAGTTGAACGATTAAAGGGTTATTAATATGGTCTCATTATTCGTTTTGGTTTCGGTTTTGATAGTATATTCAAACGCTCCTTTTGTATTGTTTAGCGTGATTTCATTGATCATCATGCTTTGATTGATTAAATTAGTACAAGAGTTTGTTTAGAAGGCTTGAGAAGTGAAACCACATAGGATTAGAGGTTTTAACAACAAGCAAAAACTATCCATGCGAGAACTATCGTTGTTTTATGAGTTTGTATACGTACTTCATTTCCCTTATTTTATTGTAAGCTTTCGCGAATACTTCGATGCACAAATATATAATTACATAATTTTGAGGGAAATTCATGGATATCTAATTCATATGATCGTGTTAGCTTGATTTGACTTTTTTTTCATTGATCACATATTAAGTGTTGTCCTTAACGTCTGATTAAGTTCGTTCGACAAGTGTAATTTGATTCTCTGTTCATATTGAGTGAATACGAGTAGTTTTTTGCTACTTTACAACTTGAAATATTTCACTAGTGCACAATAAATGATTCTGTGGATCGAGAGTTGTCATTTTGATTCATTTATGTGCATTTTAAATGCAAGAGTGTTTAAACATGGTTGTTGAGTGTTTTGGATGAGTTTGGAATGAAGTTGAACGATTAAAGGGTTATTAATATGGTCTCATTATTCGTTTTGGTTTCGGTTTTGATAGTATATTCAAACGCTCCTTTTGTATTGTTTAGCGTGATTTCATTGATCATCATGCTTTGATTGGATTAAATTAGTACAGGAGTTTGTTTAGAAGGCTTGAGAAGTGAAACCACATTGGATTAGAGGTTTTAACAACAAGCAAAAACTATCCATGCGAGAACTATCGTTGTTTTATGAGTTTGTATACGTACTTCATTTCCCTTGTTTTATTGTAAGCTTTCGCGAATACTTTGATGCACAATATATATTAACATAATTCTGAGGAAAATTCATGGAAATCTAATTCATTTGATCGTGTTAGCTTGATTTGACTTTTTATTCATTGATCACATATTAAGTGTTGTCCTTAACGTCTGATTAAGTTCGTTCGACAAGTGTAATTTGATTCTCTGTTCATATTGAGTGAATACGAGTAGTTTTTTGCTACTTTACAACTTGAAATATTTCACTAGTGCACAATAAATGATTCTGTGGATCGAGAGTTGTCATTTTGATTCATTTATGTGCATTTTAAATGCAAGAGTGTTTAAACATGGTTGTTGAGTGTTTTGGATGAGTTTGGAATGAAGTTGAACGATTAAAGGGTTATTAATATGTTGTCATTATTCGTTTTGGTTTCGGTTTTGATAGTATATTCAAACGCTCCTTTTGTTATTGTTTAGTTTGATTTCATTGATCATCATGCTTTGATTCGATTAAATTAGTATAGGAGTTTGTTTAGAAGGCTTGAGAAGTGAAACCACATAGGATTAGAGGTTTTAGCAACAAGCAAACACTAACCATGCGAGAACTATCGTTGTTTTATGAGTTTGTATACGTACTTCATTTCCCTTGTTTTATTGTAAGCTTTCGCGAATACTTCGATGCACAAATATATAATTACATAATTTTGAGGGAAATTCATGGATATCTAATTCATTTGATCGTGTTAGCTTGATTTGACTTTTTATTCATTGATCACATATTAAGTGTTGTCCTTAACGTCTGATTAAGTTCGTTCGACAAGTGTAATTTGATTCTCTGTTCATATTGAGTGAATACGAGTAGTTTTTTGCTACTTTACAACTTGAAATATTTCACTAGTGCACAATAAATGATTCTGTGGATCGAGAGTTGTCATTTTGATTCATTTATGTGTATTTTAAATGCAAGAGTGTTTAAACATGGTTGTTGAGTGTTTTGGATGAGTTTGGAATGAAGTTGAACGATTAAAGGTTATTAATATGTTCCATTATTCGTTTTGGTTTCGGTTTTGATAGTATATTCAAACGCTCCTTTTGTATTGTTTAGCGTGATTTCATTGATCATCATGCTTTGATTGGATTAAATTAGTACAAGAGTTTGTTTAGAAGGCTTGAGAAGTGAAACCACATTGGATTAGAGGTTTTAACAACAAGCAAAAACTATCCATGCGAGAACTATCGTTGTTTTATGAGTTTGTATACGTACTTCATTTCCCTTGTTTTATTGTAAGCTTTCGCGAATACTTTGATGCACAATATATTATTACATAATTCTGAGGAAAATTCATGGAAATCTAATTCATTTGATCGTGTTAGCTTGATTTGACTTTTTATTCATTGATCACATATTAAGTGTTGTCCTTAACGTCTGATTAAGTTCGTTCGACAAGTGTAATTTGATTCTCTGTTCATATTGAGTGAATACGAGTAGTTTTTTGCTACTTTACAACTTGTAATATTTCACTAGTGCACAATAAATGATTCTGTGGATCAAGAGTTGCAATTTTAATTCATTTATGTGTATTTTAAATGCAAGAGTGTTTAAACATGGTTGTTGAGTGTTTTGGATGAGTTTGGAATGAAGTTGAACGATTAAAGGGTTATTAATATGTTGTCATTATTCGTTTTGGTTTCGGTTTTGATAGTATATTCAAACGCTCCTTTTGTTATTGTTTAGTTTGATTTCATTGATCATCATGCTTTGATTCGATTAAATTAGTATAGGAGTTTGTTTAGAAGGCTTGAGAAGTGAAACCACTTAGGATTAGAGGTTTTAACAACAAGCAAAAACTATCCATGCGAGAACTATCGTTGTTTTATGAGTTTGTATACGTACTTCATTTCCCTTGTTTTATTGTAAGCTTTCGCGAATACTTCGATGCACAAATATATAATTACATAATTTTGAGGGAAATTCATGGATATCTAATTCATTTGATCGTGTTAGCTTGATTTGACTTTTTATTCATTGATCACATATTAAGTGTTGTCCTTAACGTCTGATTAAGTTCGTTCGACAAGTGTAATTTGATTCTCTGTTCATATTGAGTGAATACGAGTAGTTTTTTGCTACTTTACAACTTGAAATATTTCACTAGTGCACAATAAATGATTCTGTGGATCGAGAGTTGTCATTTTGATTCATTTATGTGCATTTTAAATGCAAGAGTGTTTAAACATGGTTGTTGAGTGTTTTGGATGAGTTTGGAATGAAGTTGAACGATTAAAGGGTTATTAATATGGTCTCATTATTCGTTTTGGTTTCGGTTTTGATAGTATATTCAAACGCTCCTTTTGTTATTGTTTAGTTTGATTTCATTGATCATCATGCTTTTATTGGATTAAATTAGTACAGGAGTTTGTTTAGAAAGCTTGAGAACTGAAACCACATAAGATTAGAGGTTTTAACAACAAGCAAAAACTATCCAAGCGAGAACTATCGTTGTTTTATGAGTTAGTATACGTACTTCATTTCCCTTGTTTTATTGTAAGCTTTCGAATACTTTTCACAATATATATTACAATAATTCTGAGGAAATTCATGGAAATCTAATTCATTTGATCGTGTTAACTTGATTTGACTTTTTATTCATTGATCACATATTAAGTGTTGTCCTTAACGTCTGATTAAGTTCGTTCGACAAGTGTAATTTGATTCTCTGTTCATATTGAGTGAATACGAGTAGTTTTTTGCTACTTTACAACTTGTAATATTTCACTAGTGCACAATAAATGATTCTGTGGATCGAGAGTTGTCATTTTGATTCATTTATGCGTATTTTAAATGCAAGAGTGTTTAAACATGGTTGTTGAGTGTTTTGGATGAGTTTGGAATGAAGTTGAACGATTAAGGGGTCATTAATATGGTCTCATTATCCGTTTTGGTTTCGGTTTTAATAGTATATTCAAACGCTCCTTTTGTAATTGTTTAGCGTGATTTCATTGATCATCATGCTTTGATTGGATTAAATTAGTATAGAAGTTTGTTTAGAAGGCTTGAGAAGTGAAACCACATACGATTAGAGGTTTTAACAACAAGCAAAAATATCCATGCGAGAACTATCGTTGTTTTATGAGTTTGTATACGTACTTCATTTCCTTTGTTTTATTGTAAGCTTTCGCGAATACTTTGATGCACAAATATATAATTACATAATCTTGAGGGAAATTCATGGAAATCTAATTCATTTGATCGTGTTAACTTGATTTGACTTTTTATTGATTGATCACATATTAAGTGTTGTCCATAACGTCTGATTAAGTTTGTTCGACAAGTGTAATTTGATTCTCTGTTCATATTGAGTGAATACGAGTAGATTTTGCCTACTTTACAACTTGTAATATTTCACTAGTGCACAATAAATGATTCTATGGATCGAGAGTTGTCATTTTGTTTCATTTATGTGCATTTTAAGTGCATGAGTGTTTAAACATGGTTGTTGAGTGTTTTGGATGAGTTTGGAATGAAGTTGAACGATTAAAGGGTTATTAATATGGTCTCATTATCCGTTTTGGTTTCGGTTTTAATAGTATATTCAAACGCTCCTTTTGTAATTGTTTAGCGTGATTTCATTGATCATCATGCTTTGATTGGATAAATTAGTACAGGAGTTTGTTTAGAAGGCTTGAGAAGTGAAACCACATTGGATTAGAGGTTTTAACAACAAGCAAAACTATCCATGCGAGAACTATCGTTGTTTTATGAGTTTGTATACGTACTTCATTTCCCTAGTTTTATTGTAAGCTTTCGCGAATACTTTGATGCACAAATATATAATTACATAATTCTGAGGAAATTTCATGGAAATCTAATTTATTTGATCGTGTTAGCTTGATTTGACTTTTTATTCATTGATCACATATTAAGTGTTGTCCTTAACGTCTGATTAAGTTCGTTCGACAAGTGTAATTTGATTCTCTGTTCATATTGAGTGAATACGAGTAGTTTTTTGCTACTTTACAACTTGTAATATTTCACTAGTGCACAATAAATGATTCTGTGGGTCAAGAGTTGTCATTTTGATTCATTTATGTGCATTTTAAATGCAAGAGTGTTTAAACATGGTTGTTGAGTGTTTTGGATGAGTTTGGAATGAAGTTGAACGATTAAAGGGTTATTAATATGGTCTCATTATTCGTTTTGGTTTCGGTTTTGATAGTATATTCAAACGCTCCTTTTGTTATTGTTTAGTTTGATTTCATTGATCATCATGCTTTGATTCGATTAAATTAGTATAGGAGTTTGTTTAGAAGGCTTGAGAAGTGAAACCACTTAGGATTAGAGGTTTTAGCAACAAGCAAAAACTATCCATGCGAGAACTATCGTTGTTTTATGAGTTTGTATACGTACTTCATTTCCTTGTTTATTGTAAGCTTTCGCGAATACTTCGATGCACAAATATATAATTACATAATTTTGAGGGAAATTCATGGATATCTAATTCATTTGATCGTGTTAGCTTGATTTGACTTTTTATTCATTGATCACATATTAAGTGTTGTCCTTAACGTCTGATTAAGTTCGTTCGACAAGTGTAATTTGATTCTCTGTTCATATTGAGTGAATACGAGTAGTTTTTTGCTACTTTACAACTTGAAATATTTCACTAGTGCACAATAAATGATTCTGTGGATCGAGAGTTGTCATTTTGATTCATTTATGTGCATTTTAAATGCAAGAGTGTTTAAACATGGTTGTTGAGTGTTTTGGATGAGTTTGGAATGAAGTTGAACGATTAAAGGGTTATTAATATGTTGTCATTATTCGTTTTGGTTTCGGTTTTGATAGTATATTTAAACGCTCCTTTTGTTATTGTTTAGCGTGATTTCATTGATCATCATGCTTTGATTGGATTAAATTAGTACAGGAGTTTGTTTAGAAGGCTTGAGAAGTGAAACCACATTGGATTAGAGGTTTTAACAACAAGCAAAAACTATCCATGCGAGAACTATCGTTGTTTTATGAGTTTGTATACGTACTTCATTTCCCTTGTTTTATTGTAAGCTTTCGCGAATACTTTGAGCACTATATATAATTACATAATTCTGAGGAAAATTCATGGAAATCTAATTCATTTGATCGTGTTAGCTTGATTTGACTTTTTATTCATTGATCACATATTAAGTGTTGTCCTTAACGTCTGATTAAGTTCGTTCGACAAGTGTAATTTGATTCTCTGTTCATATTGAGTGAATACGAGTAGTTTTTTGCTACTTTACAACTTGTAATATTTCACTAGTGCACAATAAATGATTCTGTGGGTCAAGAGTTGTCATTTTGATTCATTTATGTGTATTTTAAATGCAAGAGTGTTTAAACATGGTTGTTGAGTGTTTTGGATGAGTTTGGAATGAAGTTGAACGATTAAAGGGTTATTAATATGTTCTCATTATTCGTTTTGGTTTCGGTTTTGATAGTATATTCAAACGCTCCTTTTGTATTGTTTAGCGTGATTTCATTGATCATCATGCTTTGATTGGATTAAATTAGTACAAGAGTTTGTTTAGAAGGCTTGAGAAGTGAAACCACATAGGATTAGAGGTTTTAACAACAAGCAAAAACTATCCATGCGAGAACTATCGTTGTTTTATGAGTTTGTATACGTACTTCATTTCCTTTGTTATATTGTAAGCTTTCGAGAATACTTCGATGCACAAATATATAATTACTTAATTTTGAGGGAAATTCATGGATATCTAATTCATTTGATCGTGTTAGCTTAATTTGACTTTTTATTCATTGATCACATATTAAGTGTTATCCTTAACGTCTGATTAAGTTCGTTCGACAAGTGTAATTTGATTCTCTTTTCATATTGAGTGAATACGAGTAGTTTTTTGCTACTTTACTACTGAAGTATTTCCCTAGTGCACAATAAATGATTATGTGGATCGAGAGTTGTCATTTTGATTCATTTATGTGCATTTTAAATGCAAGAGAATTTAAACATGGTTGTTGAGTGCTTTGGATGAGTTTGGAATGAAGTTGAACGATTAAAGGGTTATTAATATGGTCTCATGATTCGTTTTGGTTTCGGTTTTGAAAGTATATTCAAACGCTCCTTTTGTATTGTTTAGCGTGATTTCATTGATCATCATGCTTTGATTGGATTAAATTAGTACAAGAGTTTGTTTAGAAGGCTTGAGAAGTGAAACCACATTGGATTAGAGGTTTTAACAACAAGCAAAACTATCCATGCGAGAACTATCGTTGTTTTATGAGTTTGTATACGTACTTCATTTCCCTTGTTTTATTGTAAGCTTTCGCGAATACTTTTTCACAAATATATTATAACATATTCTGAGGAAAATTCATGGAAATCTAATTCATTTGATCGTGTTAGCTTGATTTGACTTTTTATTCATTGATCACATATTAAGTGTTGTCCTTAACGTCTGATTAAGTTCGTTCGACAAGTGTAATTTGATTCTCTGTTCATATTGAGTGAATACGAGTAGTTTTTTGCTACTTTACAACTTGAAATATTTCACTAGTGCACAATAAATGATTCTGTGGATCAAGAGTTGTCATTTTGATTCATTTATGTGTATTTTAAATGCAAGAGTGTTTAAACATGGTTGTTGAGTGTTTGGGATGAGTTTGTAATGAAGTTGAACGAATAAAGGGTTATTAATATGTTCTCATTTTTCGTTTTGGTTTGGTTTTGATAGTATATTCAAACGCTCCTTTTGTTATTGTTTAGTTTGATTTCATTGATCATCATGCTTTGATTGGATTAAATTTGTATAGGAGTTTGTTTAGAAGGCTTAAGAAGTGAAACCACTTAGGATTAGAGGTTTTAGCAACAAGCAAACACTAACCATGCTAGAACTATCGTTGTTTTATGAGTTTGTATACGTACTTCATTTCCCTTGTTTTTTGTAAGCTTTCGCGAATACTTTGATACACAAATATATAATTACATAATTTTGAGGAAAATTCATGGAAATCTAATTCATTTGATCGTGTTAGCTTGATTTGACTTTTTATTCATTGATCACATATTAAGTGTTGTCCTTAACGTCTGATTAAGTTCGTTCGACAAGTGTAATTTGATTCTCTTTTCATATTGAGTGAATACGAGTAGTTGTTTGCTACTTTACAACTTGAAATATTTCACTAGTGCACAATAAATGATTCTGTCATTTTGATTCATTTATGTGCATTTTAAATGCAAGAGTGTTTAAACATGGTTGTTGAGTGTTTTGGATGAGTTTGGAATGAAGTTGAACGATTAAAGGGTTATTAATATGGTCTCATTATTCGTTTTGGTTTCGGTTTTGATAGTATATTCAAACGCTCCTTTTGTATTGTTTAGCGTGATTTCATTGATCATAATGCTTTGATTGGATAAATTAGTACAGGAGTTTGTTTAGAAGGCTTGAGAAGTGAAACCACATTGGATTAGAGGTTTTAACAACAAGCAAAAACTATCCATGCGAGAACTATCGTTGTTTTATGAGTTTGTATACGTACTTCATTTCCCTTGTTATATTGTAAGCTTTCGCGAATACTTTGAAGCACAAATATATTATTACATAATTCTGAGGAAAATTCATGAAATCTAATTCATTTGATCGTGTTAGCTTGATTTGACTTTTTATTCATTGATCACATATTAAGTGTTGTCCTTAACGTCTGATTAAGTTCGTTCGACAAGTGTAATTTGATTCTCTGTTCATATTATGTGAATAAGAGTAGTTTTTTGCTACTTTACAACTTGTAATATTTCACTAGTGCACAATAAATGATTCTGTCATTTTGATTCATTTATGTGCATTTTAAATGCAAGAGTGTTTAAACATGGTTGTTGAGTGTTTTGGATGAGTTTGGAATGAAGTTGAACGATTAAAGGGTTATTAATATGGTCTCATTATTCGTTTTGGTTTCGGTTTTGATAGTATATTCAAACGCTCCTTTTGTATTGTTTAGCGTGATTTCATTGATCATCATGCTTTGATTGGATTAAATTAGTACAAGAGTTTGTTTAGAAGGCTTGAGAAGTGAAACCACATTGGATTAGAGGTTTTAACAACAAGCAAAAACTATCCATGCGAGAACTATCGTTGTTTTATGAGTTTGTATACGTACTTCATTTCCCTTGTTTTATTGTAAGCTTTCGCGAATACTTTGATGCACAAATATATAATTACATAATTCTGAGGAAAATTCATGGAAATCTAATTCATTTGATCGTGTTAGCTTGATTTGACTTTTTATTCATTGATCACATATTAAGTGTTGTCCTTAACGTCTGATTAAGTTCGTTCGACATGTGTAATTTGATTCTCTGTTCATATTGAGTGAATACGAGTAGTTTTTTGCTACTTTACAACTTGAAATATTTCACTAGTGCACAATAAATGATTCTGTAGATCGAGAGTTGTCATTTTGATTCATTTATGTGCATTTTAAATGCAAGAGTGTTTAAACATGGTTGTTGAGTGTTTTGGATGATTTTGGAATGAAGTTGAACGATTAAAGGGTTATTAATATGGTCTCATTATTCGTTTTGGTTTCGGTTTTGATAGTATATTCAAACGCTCCTTTTGTATTGTTTAGCGTGATTTCATTGATCATCATGCTTTGATTGGATAAAATTGGTACAGGAGTTTGTTTAGAAGGCCTGAGAAGTGAAACCACATTGGATTAAAGGTTTTAACAACAAGCAAAAACTATCTATGCGAGAACTATCTTTGTTTTATGAGTTTGTATACGTACTTCATTTCCCTTGTTTTATTGTAAGCTTTCGCGAATACTTTGATGCACAATATATAATTACATAATTCTGAGGAAAATTCATGGAAATCTAATTCATTTGATCGTGTTAGCTTGATTTGACTTTTTATTCATTGATCACATATTAAGTGTTGTCCTTAACGTCTGATTAAGTTCGTTCGACAAGTGTAATTTGATTCTCTGTTCATATTGAGTGAATACGAGTACTTTTTGCTACTTTACAACTTGAAATATTTCACTAGTGCACAATAAATGATTCTGTGGATCGAGAGTTGTCATTTTGATTCATTTATGTGCATTTTAAATGCAAGAGTGTTTAAACATGGTTGTTGAGTGTTTTGGATGAGTTTGGAATGAAGTTGAACGATTAAAGGGTTATTAATATGGTCTCATTATTCGTTTTGGTTTCGGTTTTGATAGTATATTCAAACGCTCCTTTTGTATTGTTTAGCGTGATTTCATTGATCATCATGCTTTGATTGGATAAAATTAGTACAGGAGTTTGTTTAGAAGGCTTGAGAAGTGAAACCACATTGGATTAGAGGTTTAACAACAAGCAAAAACTATCCATGCGAGAACTATCGTTGTTTTATGAGTTTGTATACATACTTCATTTGCACAATATATAATTACATAATTCTGAGGAAAATTCATGGAAATCTAATTCATTTGATCGTGTTAGCTTGATTTGACTTTTTATTCATTGATCACATATTAAGTGTTGTCCTTAACGTCTGATTAAGTTCGTTCGACAAGTGTAATTTGATTCTCTGTTCATATTGAGTGAATACGAGTAGTTTTTTGCTACTTTACAACTTGAAATTTCACTAGTGCACAATAAATGATTCTGTGGATCGAGAGTTGTCATTTTGATTCATTTATGTGCATTTTAAATGCAAGAGTGTTTAAACATGGTTGTTGAGTGTTTTGGATGAGTTTGGAATGAAGTTTAACGATTAAAGGGTTATTAATATGGTCTCATTATTCGTTTTGGTTTCGGTTTTTACAGTATATTCAAACGCTCCTTTTGTATTGTTTAGCGTGATTTCATTGATCATCATGCTTTGATTGGATTAAATTAGTACAAGAGTTTGTTTAGAAGGCTTGAGAAGTGAAACCACATTGGATTTCAGGTTTTAACAACAAGCAAAAACTATCCATGCGAGAACTATCGTTGTTTTATGAGTTTGTATACGTAGTTCATTTCCCTTGTTTTATTGTAAGCTTTCGCGAATACTTCGATTCACAAATATATAATTACATAATTTTGAGGGAAATTCGTGGATATCTAATTCATTTGATCGTGTTAGCTTGATTTGACTTTTTATTCATTGATCACATATTAAGTGTTGTCCTTAACGTCTGATTAAGTTCGTTCGACAAGTGTAATTTGATTCTCTGTTCATATTGAGTGAATACGAGTAGTTTTTTGCTACTTTACAACTTGAAATATTTCACTAGTGCACAATAAATGATTCTGTGGATCGAGAGTTGTCATTTTGATTCATTTATGTGCATTTTAAATGCAAGAGTGTTTAAACATGGTTGTTGAGTGTTTTGGATGAGTTTGGAATGAAGTTGAACGATTAAAGGGTTATTAATATGGTCTCATTATCCGTTTTGGTTTCGGTTTTAATAGTATATTCAAACACTTCTTTTGTATTGTTTAGCGTGATTTCATTGATCATCATGCTTTGATTGGATTAATTAGTACAGGAGTTTGTTTAGAAGGCTTGAGAAGTGAAACCACATAGGATTAGAGGTCTTAACAACAAGCAAAACTATCCATGCGAGAATTATCGTTGTTTTATGAGATCGTATACGTACTTCAATTCCGAAGTTTTATTGTAAGCTTTCGTGAATACTTTGTTACACAAATATATAATTACATAATTTTGAGGGAAATTAATGGAAATCTAATTCATTTGATCGTGTTAGTTTGATTTGACTTTTTATTCATTGATCACATATTAAGTGTTGTCCTTAACGTCTGATTAAGTTGTTCGACAAGTGTAATTTGATTCTCTGTTCATATTGAGTGAATACGAGTAGTTTTTTGCTACTTTACAACTTGAAATATTTCACTAGTGCACAATAAATGATTCTGTGGTCAAGAGTTGTCATTTTGATTCATTTATGTGCATTTTAAATGCAAGAGTGTTTAAACATGGTTGTTGAGTGTTTTGGATGAGTTTGGAATGAAGTTGAACGATTAAAGGTTAATATGTTGTCATTATTCGTTTTGGTTTCGGTTTTGATAGTATATTTAAACGCTCCTTTTGTTATTGTTTAGTTGATTTCATTGATCATCATGCTTTGATTCGATTAAATTAGTACAGGAGTTTGTTTAGAAGGCTTGAGAAGTGAAACCACTTAGGATTAGAGGTTTTAACAACAAGCAAAACTATCCATGCGAGAACTATCGTTGTTTTATGAGTTTGTATACGTATTTCATTTCCTTTGTTATATTGTAAGCTTTCGTGAATACTTCGATTCACAAATATATAATTACATAATTTGTCCTTAACGTCTGATTAAGTTCGTTCGACAAGTGTAATTTGATTCTCTGTTCATATTGAGTGAATACGAGTAGTTTTTTGCTACTTTACAACTTGAAATATTTCACTAGTGCACAATAATGATTCTGTGGATCGAGAGTTGTCATTTTGATTCATTTATGTGCATTTTAAATGCAAGAGTGTTTAAACATGGTTGTTGAGTGTTTTGGATGAGTTTGGAATGAAGTTGAACGATTAAAGGGTTATTAATATGGTCTCATTATTCGTTTTGGTTTCGGTTTTGATAGTATATTCAAACGCTCCTTTTGTATTGTTTAGCGTGATTTCATTGATTATCATTTTTTGATTGTATTAAATTAGTACCAGAGTTTGTTTAGAAGGCTTGAGAAGTGAAACCATATTGGACTAGAGGTTTTAACAACAAGCAAAAACTATTCATGCGAGAACTATCGTTGTTTTATGAGTTTGTATACGTACTTTCATTTCCCTTGTTTTATTGTAAGCTTTCGCGAATACTTTGATGCACATATATAATTACATAATTCTGAGGAAATTCATGGAAATCTAATTCATTTGATCGTGTTAGCTTGATTTGACTTTTATTCATTGATCACATATTAAGTGTTGTCCTTAACGTCTGATTAAGTTCGTTCGACAAGTGTATTTGATTCTCTGTTCATATTGAGTGAATACGAGTAGTTTTTTGCTACTTTACAACTTGAAATATTTCACTAGTGCACAATAAATGATTCTGTGGATCAAGAGTTGTCATTTTGATTCATTTATGTGCATTTTAAATGCAAGAGTGTTTAAACATGGTTGTTGAGTGTTTTGGATGAGTTTGGAATGAAGTTGAACGATTAAGGATTAATATGTTGTCATTATTCGTTTTGGTTTCGGTTTTGATAGTAATTCAAACGCTCCTTTTGTATTGTTTAGTTGATTTCATTGATCATCATGCTTTGATTCGATTAAATTAGTATAGGAGTTTGTTTAGAAGGCTTGAGAAGTGAAACCACATAGGATTAGAGGTTTTAACAACAAGCAAAACTATCCATGCGAGAACTATCGTTGTTTTATGAGTTTGTATACGTACTTCATTTCCTTTGTTTATATGTAAGCTTTCGCGAATACTTTGATGCACAATATATAATTACATAATTTGAGGAAATTCATGGAAATCTAATTCATTTGATCGTGTTAGCTTGATTTGACTTTTTATTCATTGATCACATATTAAGTGTTGTCCTTAACGTCTGATTAAGTTCGTCGACAAGTGTAATTTGATTCTCTGTTCATATTGAGTGAATACGAGTAGTTTTTTGCTACTTTACAACTTGAAATATTTCACTATGCACAATAAATGATTCTGTGGATCGAGAGTTGTCATTTTGATTCATTTATGTGCATTTTAAATGCAAGAGTGTTTAAACATGGTTGTTGAGTGTTTTGGATGAGTTTGGAATGAAGTTGAACGATTAAAGGGTTATTAATATGGTCTCATTATTCGTTTTGGTTTCGGTTTTGATAGTATATTCAAACGCTCCTTTTGTATTGTTTAGGTGATTTCATTGATCATCATGCTTTGATTGGATTAAATTAGTACAGGAGTTTGTTTAGAAGGCTTGAGAAGTGAACCACATTGGATTAGAGGTTTTAACAACAAGCAAAACTATCCATGCGAGAACTATCGTTGTTTTATGAGTTTGTATACGTACTTCATTTCCCTTGTTTTATTGTAAGCTTTCGCGAATACTTTGATGCACAAATATATAATTACATAATTCTGAGGAAAATTCATGGAAATCTAATTCATTTGATCGTGTTAGCTTGATTTGACTTTTTATTCATTGATCACATATTAAGTGTTGTCCTTAACGTCTGATTAAGTTCGTTCGACAAGTGTAATTTGATTCTCTGTTCATATTGAGTGAATACGAGTAGTTTTTTTGCTACTTTACAACTTGAAATATTTCACTAGTGCACAATAAATGATTCTGTGGGTCAAGAGTTGTCATTTTGATTCATTTATGTGCATTTTAAATGCAAGAGTGTTTAAACATGGTTGTTGAGTGTTTTGGATGAGTTTGGAATGAAGTTGAACGATTAAAGGGTTATTAATATGTTGTCATTATTCGTTTTGGTTTCGGTTTTGATAGTATATTCAAACGCTCCTTTTGTTATTGTTTAGTTTGATTTCATTGATCATCATGCTTTGATTCGATTAAATTAGTATAGGAGTTTGTTTAGAAGGCTTGAGAAGTGAAACCACTTAGGATTAGAGGTTTTAACAACAAGCAAAAACTATCCATGCGAGAAACTATCGTTGTTTTATGAGTTTGTATACGTACTTTCATTTCTTTGTTTTATTGTAATCTTTCGCGAATACTTTGATACACAAATATATAATTACATAATTTTGAGAGAATATCATGGATATCTAATTCATATGATCGTGTTAGCTTGATTTGACTTTTTCTTTCATTGATCACATATTAAGTGTTGTCCTTAACGTCTGATTAAGTTCGTTCGACATGTGTAATTTGATTCTCTATTCATATTGAGTGAATACGAGTAGTTTTTTGCTACTTTACAACTTGAAATATTTCACTAGTGCACAATAATGATTCTGTGGTCAGAGTTGTCATTTTGATTCATTTATGTGCATTTTAAATGCAAGAGTGTTTAAACATGGTTGTTGAGTGTTTTGGATGAGTTTGGAATGAAGTTGAACGATTAAAGGGTTATAATATGGTCTCATTATTCGTTTTGGTTTCGGTTTTGATAGTATATTCAACGCTCCTTTTTATTGTTTAGCGTGATTTCATTGATCATCATGCTTTGATTGGATTAAATTAGTACAGGAGTTTGTTTAGAAGGCTTGAGAAGTGAAACCACATTGGATTAGAGTTTTAACAACAAGCAAAAACTATCCATGCGAGAACTATCGTTGTTTTAATTTTTGTATACGTACTTCATTTCCCTTTTTTATTGTAAGCTTTCGCGAATAATTTGATGCACAATATATAATTACATAATTCTGAGGAAAATTCATGGAAATCTAATTCATTTGATCGTGTTAGCTTGATTTGACTTTTTATTCATTGATCACATATTAAGTGTTGTCCTTAACGTCTGATTAAGTTCGTTCGACAAGTGTAATTTGATTCTCTGTTCATATTGAGTGAATACGAGTAGTTTTTTGCTACTTTACAACTTGAAATATTTCACTAGTGCACAATAAATGATTCTGTGGATCGAGAGTTGTCATTTTGATTCATTTATGTGCATTTTAAATGCAAGAGTGTTTAAACATGGTTGTTGAGTGTTTTGGATGAGTTTGGAATGAAGTTGAACGATTAAAGGGTTATTAATATGGTCTCATTATTCGTTTTGGTTTCGGTTTTGATAGTATATTCAAACGCTCCTTTGTATTGTTTAGCGTGATTTCATTGATCATCATGCTTTGATTGGATAAATTAGTACAGAGTTTGTTTAGAAGGCTTGAGAAGTGAAACCACATTGGATTAGAGGTTTTAACAACAAGCAAAAACTATCCATGCGAGAACTATCGTTGTTTTATGAGTTTTGTATCACCCCTTCATTTTGCACAAATATATAATTACATAATTCTGAGAAAATTCATGGAAATCTAATTCATTTGATCGTGTTAGCTTGATTTGACTTTTTATTCATTGATCACATATTAAGTGTTGTCCTTAACGTCTGATTAAGTTTGTTCGACAAGTGTAATTTGGTTCTCTGTTCATATTGAGTGAATACGAGTAGTGTTTACTAGTTTACAACTTGAAATATTTCACTAGTGCATAATAAATGATTCTGTGTATCGAGAGTTGTCATTTTGATTCATTTATGTGCATTTTAAATGCAAGTGTGTTTAAACATTATTGTTGAGTGTTTTAGATGAGTTTGGAATGAAGTTGAACGATTAAAGGGTTATTAATACGGTCCCATTATTCGTTTTGGTTTCGGTTTTGATAGTATATTCAAACGCTCCTTTTATATTGTTTTATTGTGATTTCATTGATCATCATGCTTTGATTGGATTAAATTAGTACAGGAGTTTGTTTAGAAGGCTTGAGAAGTGAAACCACGTTGGATTAGAGGTTTTAACAACAAGCAAAAACTATCCGTGCGAGAACTATCGTTGTTTTATGAGTTTGTATACGTATTTCATTTCCCTTGTTTTATTGTAAGCTTTCGCGAATACTTTGATGCAAATATATAATTACATAATTTTGAGGAAATTCATGGATATCTAATTCATTTGATCGTGTTAGCTTGATTTGACTTTTTATTCATTGATCACATATTAAGTGTTGTCCTTAACGTCTGATTAAGTTCGTTCGACAAGTGTAATTTGTTTCTCTGTTCATATTGAGTGAATACGAGTAGTTTTTTCCTACTTTACAACTTGAAATATTTCACTAGTGCACAATAAATGATTCTGTGGATCGAGAGTTGTCATTTTGATTCATTTATGTGCATTTTAAATGCAAGAGTGTTTAAACATTATTGTTGAGTGTTTTGGATGAGTTTGGAATGAAGTTGAACGATTAAAGGGTTATTAATATGGTCTCATTATTCGTTTTGGTTTCGGTTTTGATAGAATATTTAAACGCTCCTTTTGTTATTGTTTAGCGTGATTTCATTGATCATCATGCTTTGATTGGATTAAATTAGTACAGGAGTTTGTTTAGAAGGCTTGAGAACTGAAACCACATAAGATTTGAGGTTTTAACAACAAGCAAAAACTATCCATGCGAGAACTATTGTTGTTTTATTAGTTTGTATACGTACTTCATTTCCCTTGTTTTATTGTAAGCTTTCGCGAATACTTTGATGCACAAATATATAATTACATAATTCTGAGGAAAATTCATGGAAATCTAATTCATTTGATCGTGTTAGCTTGATTTGACTTTTTATTCATTGATCACATATTAAGTGTTGTCCTTAACGTCTGATTAAGTTCGTTCGACAAGTGTAATTTGATTCTCTGTTCATATTGAGTGAATACGAGTAGTTTTTTGCTACTTTACAACTTGAAATATTTCACTAGTGCACAATAAATGATTCTGTGGGTCAGAGTTGTCATTTTGATTCATTTATGTGCATTTTAAATGCAAGTGTTTAAACATGGTTGTTGAGTGTTTGGATGAGTTTGGAATGAAGTTGAACGATTAAAGGGTTTTAATATGTCTCATTATTCGTTTTGGTTTCGGTTTTGATAGTATATTAAACGCTCCTTTTGTATTGTTTAGTTTGATTTCATTGATCATCATGCTTTGATTCGATTAATTAGTATAGGAGTTTGTTTAGAAGGCTTGAGAAGTGAAACACATTAGGATTAGAGGTTTTAGCAACAAGCAAAACTATCCATGCGAGAACTATCGTTGTTTTATGAGTTTGTATACGTATTTCATTTCCTTGTTATATTGTAAGCTTTCGCGAATACTTCGATGCACAAATATAAATTATAATTTTGAGGAAATTCATGGATATCTAATTCATTTGATCGTGTTAGCTTGATTTGACTTTTTATTCATTGATCACATATTAAGTGTTGTCCTTAACGTCTGATTAAGTTCGTTCGACAAGTGTAATTTGATTCTCTGTTCATATTGAGTGAATACGAGTAGTTTTTTGCTACTTTACAACTTGAAATATTTCACTAGTGCACAATAAATGATTCTGTGGATCGAGAGTTGTCATTTTGATTCATTTATGTGCATTTTAAATGCAAGAGTGTTTAAACATGGTTGTTGAGTGTTTTGGATGAGTTTGGAATGAAGTTGAACGATTAAAGGGTTATTAATATGTCTCATTATTCGTTTTGGTTTCGGTTTTGATAGTATATTCAAACGCTCCTTTTGTATTGTTTAGCGTGATTTCATTGATCATCATGCTTTGATTGATTAAATTAGTACAGGAGTTTGTTTAGAAGGCTTGAGAAGTGAAACCACATTGGATTAGAGGTTTTAACAACAAGCAAAACTATCCATGCGAGAACTATCGTTGTTTTATGTTTGTATACGTACTTCATTTCCCTTGTTTTATTGTAAGCTTTCGCGAATACTTTGATGCACAAATATATAATTACATAATTCTGAGGAAATTCATGGAAATCTAATTCATTTGATCGTGTTAGCTTGATTTGACTTTTATTCATTGATCACATATTAAGTGTTGTCCTTAACGTCTGATTAAGTTCGTTCGACAAGTGTAATTTGATTCTCTGTTCATATTGAGTGAATACGAGTAGTTTTTTGCTACTTTACAACTTGAATATTTCACTAGTGCACAATAAATGATTCTGTGGGATCAAGAGTTGTCATTTTGATTCATTTATGTGCATTTTAATGCAAGAGTGTTTAAACATGGTTGTTGAGTGTTTTGGATGAGTTTGGAATGAAGTTGAACGATTAAAGGGTTAATATGGTGTCATTATTCGTTTTGGTTTCGGTTTTGATAGTATATTCAAACGCTCCTTTTGTTATTGTTTAGCGTGATTTCATTGATCATCATGCTTTGATTCGATTGAATTAGTACAGAGTTTGTTTAGAAGGCTTGAGAAGTGAAACCACATTGGATTAGAGGTTTTAGCAACAAGCAAAAACTATCCATGCGAGAACTATCGTTGTTTTATGAGTTGGTATACGTACTTCATTTCCCTTGTTATATTGTAAGCTTTAGCGAATACTTCGATGCACAAATATATATCTACATAATTTTGAGGGAAATTCATGGATATCTAATTCTTTTGATCGTGTTAGCTTGATTTGACTTTTTATTCATTGATCACATATTAAGTGTTGTCCTTAACGTCTGATTAAGTTCGTTCGACAAGTGTAATTTGATTCTCTTTTCATATTGAGTGAATACGAGTAGTTTTTTGCTCATTTACAACTTGAAATATTTCACTAGTGCACAATAAATGATTCTGTGGATCGAGAGTTGTCATTTTGATTCATTTATGTGAATTTTAAATGCAAGAGTGTCTAAACATGGTTGTTGAGTGTTTTGGATGAGTTTGAAATGAAGTTGAACGATTAAAGGGTTATTAATATGGTCTCATTATTCGTTTTGGTTCGGTTTGATAGTATATTTCAAACGCTCCTTTTGTATTGTTTAGCGTGATTTCATTGATCATCATGCTTTGATTGATTAAATTAGTACAGGAGTTTGTTTAGAAGGCTTGAGAAGTGAAACCACATTGGATTAGAGGTTTTAACAACAAGCAAAACTATCCATGCGAGAACTATCGTGTTTTATTGTTTTGTATACGTACTTCATTTCCCTTGTTTTATTGTAAGCTTTCGCGAATACTTTGATGCACAATATATAATTACATAATTTTGAGGAAATTCATGGATCTAATTCATTTGATCGGTTAGCTTGATTTGACTTTTTATTCATGATCACATATTAAGTGTTGTCCTTAACGTCTGATTAAGTTCGTTCGACAAGTGTAATTTGATTCTCTGTTCATATTGAGTGAATACGAGTAGTTTTTTGCTACTTTACAACTTGAAATATTTCACTAGTGCACAATAAATGATTCTGTGGGTCAGAGTTGTCATTTTGATTCATTTATGTGCATTTTAAATGCAAGAGTGTTTAAACATGGTTGTTGAGTGTTTTGGATGAGTTTGGAATGAAGTTGAACGATTAAAGGTTATTAATATGTTGTCATTATTCGTTTTGGTTTCGGTTTTGATAGTATATTTAAACGCTCCTTTTGTTATTGTTTAGTTTGATTTCATTGATCATCATGCTTTGATTGGATTAAATTAGTATAGGAGTTTGTTTAGAAGGCTTGAGAAGTGAAACCACTTGGATTAGAGGTTTTACAACAAGCAAAAAACTATCCATGCGAGAACTATCGTTGTTTTATGAGTTTGTATACGTACTTCATTTCCTTTGTTATATTGTAAGCTTTCGCGAATACTTTGATGCACAATATATAATTACATAATTTGAGGGAAATTCATGGAAATCTAATTCATTTGATCGTGTTAGCTTGATTTGACTTTTTTTCATTGATCACATATTAAGTGTTGTCCTTAACGTCTGATTAAGTTCGTTCGACAAGTGTAATTTGATTCTCTGTTCATATTGAGTGAATACGAGTAGTTTTTTGCTACTTTCAACTTGAAATATTTCACTAGTGCACAATAAATGATTCTGTGGTCAAGAGTTGTCATTTTGATTCATTTATGTGCATTTTAAATGCAAGAGTGTTTAAACATGGTTGTTGAGTGTTTTGGATGAGTTTGGAATGAAGTTGAACGATTAAAGGTTATTAATATGGTCTCATTATTCGTTTTGGTTTCGGTTTTGATAGTATATTCAAACGCTCCTTTTTTATTGTTTAGCGTGATTTCATTGATCATCATGCTTTGATTGGATTGAATTAGTACAGGAGTTTTGTTTAGAAGGCTTGAGAAGTGAAACCACTTAGGATTAGAGGTTTTAGGAACAAGCAAAAACTATCCATGCGAGAACTATCGTTGTTTTATGAGTTTGTATACATACTTCATTTCCCTTGTTATATTGTAAGCTTTCGCGAATACTTCGATGCACAAATATATAATTACATAATTTTGAGGAAATTCATGGAAATCTAATTCATTTGATCGTGTTTCTTGATTTGACTTTTTATTCATTGATCACATATTAAGTGTTGTCCTTAACGTCTGATTAAGTTCCTTCGACAAGTGTAATTTGATTCTCTGTTCATATTGAGTGAATACGAGTAGTTTTTTTGCTACTTTACAAGTTGAAATATTTCACTAGTGCACAATAAGATTCTGTGGATCGAGAGTTGTCATTTTGATTCATTTATGGCATTTTAAATGCAAGATGTTTAAACATGGTTGTTGTGTGTTTTGGATGAGTTTGGAATGAAGTTGAACGATTAAAGGGTTATTAATATGGTCTCATTATTCGTTTTGGTTTCGGTTTTGATAGTATATTCAAACGCTCCTTTTGTTTTTTTAGCGTGATTTCATTGATCATCATGCTTTGATTGGATTAAATTAGTACAGAGTTTGTTTAGAAGGCTTGAGAAGTGAAACACATTGGATTAGAGGTTTTAACAACAAGCAAAAACTATCCATGCGAGAACTATCGTTTTTTATGAGTTTGTATACGTACTTCATTTCCCTTGTTTTATTGTAAGCTTTGCGATACTTTGATGCACAAATATATAATTACATAATTCTGAGGAAAATTCATGGAAATCTAATTCATTTGATCGTGTTAGCTTGATTTGACTTTTATTCATTGATCACATATTAAGTGTTGTCCTTAACGTCTGATTAAGTTTGTTTCGACAAGTGTAATTTGATTCTCTGTTCATATTGAGTGAATACGAGTAGTTTTTTGCTACTTTACAACTTGAAATATTTCACTAGTGCACAATAAATGATTCTTGTGGGTCAGATGGTCATTTTGATTCATTTATTGCATTTTAAATGCAAGAGTGTTTAAACATGGTTGTTGATGTTTTGGATGAGTTTGGAATGAAGTTGAACGATTAAGGGTTATTAATATGTTTGTCATTATTCGTTTTGGTTTCGGTTTTAAGTATATTTAACGCTCCTTTTGTATTGTTAGCGTGATTTCATTGATCATCATGCTTTGATTGGATTGAATTCGTATAGGAGTTTGTTTAGAAGGCTTGAGAAGTGAACCACTTAGATTAGAGGTTTTAGCAACAAGCAAAAACTATCCATGCGAACTATCGTTGTTTTATGAGTTTGTATACGTATTTCATTTCCTTTGTTATATTGTAAGCTTTCGTGAATACTTCGATGCACAAATATATATACATAATTTTGAGGGAAATTCATGGATATCTAATTAATTTGATCGTGTTAGCTTGATTT
>CM046467.1:13789446-13850799 GCA_025506415.1 Flaveria robusta | reverse complement strand
AATCGTTCAACTTCATTCCAACTCATCCAAAACACTCACAACCATGTTTAAACACTCTTGCATTTAAAATGCACATAAATGAATCAAAATGACAACTCTCGATCCACAGAATCATTTATGTGTCACTAGTGAAATATTTCAAGTTGTAAAGTAGCAAAAAACTACGCTAGCACTCAATATGACTAAGAATCAATTACACTTGTCGAACGAACTTAATCAGACGTTAGGAACACTTAATATGTGATCAATGATAAAAAGTCAAATCAAGCTAACACGATCAATGAATTAGATTTCCATGAATTTTCCTCAGAATTATGTAATTATATATTTGTGCATCAAGTATTCGCGAAAGCTTACAATAACAAGGGAAATGAAGTACGTATACAACTCATAAACAACGATAGTTCTCGCATGGATAGTTTTTGCTGTTGTTAAAACCTCTAATCCTAATGTGTTTCACTTCTCAAGCCTTCTAAACAACCCTACCTAATTTAATCGAATCAAAGCATGATGATCAATGAAATCAAACTAACAATCAAAAGGAGCGTTTAATATACTATCAAAACGAACCAAACGATAATGAACATTAATAACCCTTTAATCGTTCAACTTCATTCCAAACTCACCAAAACACTCAACAACCATGTTTAAACACTCTTGCATTAAAATGCACATAAATGAATCAAAATGACAACTCTTGATCCACAAATCATTTATTGTGCACTAGTGAAATATTTCAAGTTGTAAAGTAGCAAAAACTACTCGTATTCACTCAATATGAACAGAATCAAATTACACTTGTCGAACGAACTTAATCAGACGTTAAGACAACACTTAATATGTGATCAATGAATAAAAAGTCAAATCAAGCTAACACGATCAAATGAATAGATTTCCATGAATTTCCCTCAAATTATGTAATTATATATGTGCATCAAGTATTCGCGAAACTTACAATAAAACAAGGAAATGAAGTACGTATACAAACTCATAAAACAACGATAGTTCTCGCATGGATATTTTTTGCTTGTTGTTAAAACCTCTAATCCTATGTGGTTTCACTTCTCAAGCCTTCTAAACAAACTCCTAAATTTAATCCAATCAAAGCATGATGATCAATGAAATCAACTAAACAATAACAAAAGGAGCGTTTGAATATACTATCAAACCGAAACCAAAACGAATAATGACACCATATAATAACCCTTTAATCGTTCAACTTCATTCCAAACTCATCCAAACACTCAACAACCATGTTTAAACACTCTTGCATTTAAAATGCACATAAATGAATCAAAATGACAACTCTCGATCCACAGAATCATTTATTGTGCACTAGTGAAATATTACAAGTTGTAAAGTAGCAAAAAAACTACTCGTATTCCATCAATATGAACAGAGAATCAAATTACATTGTCGAACGAACTTAATCACGTTAAGGACAACACTTAATATGTGATCAATGAATAAAAAGTCAAATCAAGCTAACACGATCAAATGAATTAGATTCCATGAATTTTCCTCAAATTATGTAATTATATATTGTGCATCAAAGTATTCGCGAAAGCTTACAATAAAACAAGGGAAATGAAGTACGTATACAAACTCATAAAACAACGATAGTTCTCGCATGGATAGTTTTTGCTTGTTGTTAAAACCTCTAATCCTATGTGGTTCACTTCTCAAGCCTTCTAAACAACTCTTGTACTAATTTTCCAATCAAAGCATGATGATCAATGAAATCACGCTAAACAATAACAAAGGAGCGTTTGAATATACTATCAAAACCGAAACCAAAACGAATATGAGACCATATTAATAACCCTTAATCGTTCAACTTCATTCCAAACTCATCCAAAACACTCAACAACCATGTTTAAACACTCTTTGCATTTAAATACACATAAATGATCAAATGACAACTCTCGATCCCCAGAATCATTTATTGTGCACTAGTGAAATTTTTCAAGTTGTAAAGTACAAAAAAATACTCGTATTCACTCAATATGAACAAGAATCAAATTACACTTGTCGAACGAACTTAAGACGTTAAGGACAACACTTAATATGTGATCAATGAATAAAAGTCAAATCAAGCTAACACGATCAATGAATTAGATTTCCATGAATTTCCCTCAAATTATGTAATTATATATTGTGCATCAAGTATTCGCAAAGCTTACAATAAAAGGAAATGAAGTACGTATACAAACTCATAAAACAACGATAGTTCTCGCATGGATAGTTTTGCTTGTTGTAAAACCTCTAATCCTATGTGGTTTCACTTCTCAAGCCTTCTAAACAAACTCTTGTACTAATTAATCCAATCAAAGCATGATGATCAATGAAATCACGCTAAACAATAACAAAAGGAGCGTTTGAATATACTATCAAACCGAAACCAAACGAATAATGAGACCATATAATAACCCTTTAATCGTTCAACTTCATTCCAAACTCATCCAAAACACTCAACAACCATGTTTAAACACTCTTGCATTAAAATGCACATAATGAATCAAAATGACACCTTCGATCCACAGAATCATTTATTGTGCACTAGTGAAATATTTCAAGTTGTAAAGTAGCAAAAAACTACTCGTATTCACTCAATATGAACAGAATCAAATTACACTTGTCGAACGAACTTAATCAGACGTTAGGACAACACTTAATATGTGATCAATGAATAAAAGTCAATCAAGCTAACGATCAAATGAATTAGATTTCCATGAATTTTCCTCAGAATTATGTAATTATATTTTGTGCATCAAGTATTCGCAAAAGCTTACAATAAAACAAGGGAAATGAAGTACGTATACAAACTCATAAAACACGATAGTTCTCGCATGGATAGTTTTTGCTTGTTGTTAAAACCCTAATCCTATGTGGTTTCACTTCTCAAGCCTTCTAAACAAACTCTTGTACTAATTTAATCCAATCAAAGCATGATGATCAATGAAATCACGCTAAACAATAACAAAAGGAGCGTTTGAATATACTATCAAAACCGAAACCAAAACGAATAATGAGACCATATTATAACCCTTTAATCGTTCAACTTCATTCCAAACTCATCCAAAACACTCACACAACCATGTTTAAACACTCTTGCATTAAAATGCACATAAATGAATCAAATGACAACTCTCGATCCACAGAATCATTTATTGTGCACTAGTGAAATATTTCAAGTTGTAAAGTAGCAAAAAACTACTCGTATTCACTCAATATGAACAGAGAATCAAATTACACTTGTCGAACGAACTTAATCAGACGTTAAGGACAACACTTAATATGTGATCAATGAATAAAAAGTCAATCAAGCTAACACGATCAAATGAATTAGATTTCCATGAATTTCCCTCAAATTATGTAATATATATGTGCATCAAAGTATTCGCGAAATTACAATAAACAGGAAATGAAGTACGTATACAAACTCATAAACAACGATAGTTCTCGCATGATAGTTTTTGCTTGTTGTTAAAACCTCTAATCCTATGTGGTTTCACTTCTCAAGCCCTAACAAACTCTTGTACTAATTTAATCCAATCAAAGCATGATGATCAATGAAATCACGCTAAACAATAACAAAAGAGCGTTTGAATATACTATCAAAACCGAAACCAAAACGAATAATGAGACCATATAATAACCCTTTAATCGTTCAACTTCATTCCAAACTCATCCAAAACACTCAACACCATGTTTAAACACTCTTGCATTTAAAATGCACATAAATGAATCAAAATGACAACTCGATCCACAAATCATTTATTGTGCACTAGTGAAATATTTCAAGTTGTAAAGTAGCAAAAAACTACTCGTATTCACTCAATATGAACAAGAATCAAATTACACTTGTCGAACGAACTTAATCACGTTAAGGACAACACTTAATATGTGATCAATGATAAAAAGTCAAATCAAGCTAACACGATCAAATGAATTAGATTTCCATGAATTTTCCTCAGAATTATGTAATTATATATTTGTGCATCAAAGTATTCGCGAAAGCTTACAATAAAACAAGGAAATGAAGTACGTATACAAACTCATAAACACACGATAGTTCTCGCATGGATAGTTTTTGCTTGTTGTTAAAACCTCTAATCCTATGTGGTTTCACTTCTCAAGCCTTCTAAACAAACTCTTGTACTAATTTAATCAATCAAAGCATGATGATCAATGAAATCACGCTAAACAATAACAAAAGGAGCGTTTGAATATACTATCAAAACCGAACCAAAACGAATAATGAGACCATATTAATAACCCTTTAATCGTTCAACTTCATTCCAAACTCATCCAAACACTCAACAACCATGTTTAAACACTCTTGCATTTAAAATGCACATAAATGAATCAAAATGACAACTCTCGATCCACAGAATCATTTATTGTGCACTAGTGAAATATTTCAAGTTGTAAAGTAGCAAAAAACTACTCGTATTCACTCAATATGAACAGAGAATCAATACACTTGTCGAACGAACTTAATCAGACGTTAAGGACAACACTTAATATGTGATCAATGAATAAAAGTCAAATCAAGCTAACACGAACAAATTAATTTTCCATGAATTTTCTCAAAATTATGTAATTATATATTTGTGCATCAAGTATTCGCAATCTTACAATAAAACAAGGAAATGAAGTACGTATACAAACTCATAAACAACGATAGTTCTCGCATGGATAGTTTTGCTTGTTGTTAAAACCTCTAATCCTATGTGGTTTCACTTCTCAAGCCTTCTAAACAAACTCTTGTACTAATTTAATAAATCCAATCAAAGCATGATGATCAATGAAATCACGCTACAATAACAAAAGGAGCGTTTGAATATACTATCAAAACCGAACCAAAACAATAATGAGACCATATTAATAACCCTTTAATCGTTCAACTTCATTCAAACTCATCCAAAACACTCAACAACCATGTTTAAACACTCTTGCATTTAAAATGCACATAAATGAATCAAAATGACAACTTCGATCCACAGAATCATTTATTGTGCACTAGTGAAATATTTCAAGTTGTAAAGTAGCAAAAACTACTCGTATTCACTCAATATGAACAGAGAATCAAATTACACTTGTCGAACGAACTTAATCAGACGTTAAGGACAACACTTAATATGTGATCAATGAATAAAAGTCAAATCAAGCTAACACGATCAATGAATTAGATTCCATGAATTTTCCTCAAATTATGTAATATATATTGTGCATCAAAGTATTCGCAAAGCTTACAATAAACAAGGGAAATGAAGTACGTATACAAACATAAAACAACGATAGTTCTCGCATGGATAGTTTTTGCTTGTTGTTAAAACCTCTAATCCTATGTGGTTTCACTTCTCAAGCCTTCTAAACAACTCTTGTACTAATTTAATCGAATCAAAGCATGATGATCAATGAAATCACGCTAAACAATAACAAAAGGAGCGTTTGAATATACTATCAAACCGAAACCAAACGAAATGAATAAACCAACATATTATAACCCTTCAATCGTTCAACTTCATCCAAACTCATCCAAAACACAACAACCATGTTTAAACACTCTTGCATTTAAAATACACATAAATGAATCAAAATGACAACTCTCGATCCACAGAATCATTTATTGTGCACTAGTGAAATATTTCAAGTTGTAAAGTAGTAAAAAACTACTCGTATTCACTCAATATGAACAGAGAATCAAATTACACTTGTCGAACGAACTTAATCAGACGTTAAGGACAACACTTAATATGTGATCATGAATAAAAAGTCAAATCAAGCTAACACGATCAAATGAATTAGATTTCCATGAATTTTCCTCAGAATTATGTAATTATATATGTGCATCAAAGTATTCGCAAAAGCTTACAATAAATAAGGGAAATGAAGTACGTATACAAACTCATAAAACAACGATAGTTCTCGCATGGATAGTTTTTGCTTGTTGTTAAAACCTCTAATCCTATGTGTTTCACTTCTCAAGCTTCTAAACAAACTCTGTACTAATTTAATCCAATCAAAGCATGATGATCAATGAAATCACGCTAAACAATAACAAAAGGAGCGTTTGAATATACTATCAAAACCGAAACCAAAAAATAATGAGACCATATTAATAACCCTTTAATCGTTCAACTTCATTCCAAACTCATCCAAACACTCACAAAACCATGTTTAAACACTCTTGCATTTAAATGCACATAAATGAATCAAAATGACAACTTCGATCCACAGAATCATTTATTGTGCACTAGTGAAATATTTCAAGTTGTAAAGTAGCAAAAAACTACTCGTATTCACTCAATATGAACAGAGAATCAAATTACACTTGTCGAACGAACTTAATCAGACGTTAAGGACAACACTTAATATGTGATCAATGAATAAGTCAAATCAAGCTAACACGATCAAATGAATTAGATTTCCATGAATTTTCTCAAAATTATGTAATTATATATTTGTGCATCAAAGTATTCGCAAAGCTTACAATAAAACAGGGAAATGAAGTACGTATACAACTCATAAAACAACGATAGTTCTCGCATGGATAGTTTTTGCTTGTTGTTAAAACCTCTAATCCTATGTGGTTTCACTTCTCACCTTCTAAACAAACTCTTGTACTAATTTAATCCAATCAAAGCATGATGATCAATGAAATCACGCTAAACAATAACAAAAGAGCGTTTGAATATACTATCAAAACCGAAACCAAAACGAATAATGAGACATATTAATAACCCTTTAATCGTTCAACTTCATTCCAAACTCATCCAAAACACTCAACAACCATGTTTAAACCTCTTGCATTTAAAATACACATAAATGAATCAAAATACAACTCTCGATCCACAGAATCATTTATTGTGCACTAGTGAAATATTTCAAGTTGTAAAGTAGCAAAAACTACTCGTATTCACTCAATATGAACAGAATCAATTACACTTGTCGAACGAACTTAATCAGACGTAAGGACAACACTAATATGTGATCAATGAATAAAAAGTCAAATCAAGCTAACACGATCAAATGAATTAGATTTCCATGATTTTCCTCAGAATTATGTAATTATATATTTGTGCATCAAGTATTCGCAAAAGCTTACAATAAACAAGGGAAATGAAGTACGTATACAACTCATAAAACAACGATAGTTCTCGCATGGATATTTTTGCTTGTTGAAAACCTCTAATCCTATGTGGTTTCACTTCTCAAGCCTTCTAAACAAACTCTGTACTAATTAATCCAATCAAAGCATGATGATCAATGAATCACGCTAACAATAACAAAAGGAGCGTTTGAATATACTATCAAAACCGAAACCAAAACGAATAATGAGACCATATTAATAACCCTTTAATCGTTCAACTTCATTCCAAACTCATCCAAACACTCAACACCATGTTTAAAAACTCTTGCATTTAAAATGCACATAAATGAATCAAAATGACAACTTCGATCCACAGAATCATTTATTGTGCACTAGTGAAATATTTCAAGTTGTAAAGTAGCAAAAAACTACTCGTATCACTCAATATGAACAGAGAATCAAATTACACTTGTCGAACGAACTTAATCAGACGTTAAGGACAACACTTAATATGTGATCAATGAATAAAAAGTCAAATCAAGCTAACACGATCAAATGAATTAGATTTCCATGAATTTTCCTCAAATTATGTAATTATATATTTGTGCATCAAGTATTCGCAAAAGCTTACAATAAACAAGGGAAATGAAGTACGTATACAAACTCATAAAACACGATAGTTCTCGCATGGATATTTTTGCTTGTTGTTAAAACCTCTAATCCTATGTGGTTTCACTTCTCAAGCCTTCTAAACAAACTCTTGTACTAATTTAATCCAATCAAAGCATGATGATCAATGAAATCACGCTAAACAACAAAGGAGCGTTTGAATATACTATCAAAACGAAACCAAAACGAATAATGAGACCATATTAATAACCCTTTAATCGTTCAACTTCATTCCAAACTCATCCAAAACACTCAACAACCATGTTTAAACACTCTTGCATTTAAAATACACATAAATGAATCAAAAACAACAACTCTCGATCCACAGAATCATTTATTGTGCACTAGTGAAATATTTCAAGTTGTAAAGTAGCAAAAACTACTCGTATTCACTCAATATGAACAGAGAATCAAATACACTTGTCGAACGAACTTAATCAGACGTTAAGGACAACACTTAATATGTGATCAATGAATAAGTCAAATCAGCTAACACGATCAAATGAATTAGATTTCCATGAATTTCCCTCAAAATTATGTAATTATTATTTGTGCATCAAAGTATTCGCGAAAGCTTACAATAAAACAAGGAAATGAAGTACGTATACAAACTCAAAACAACGATAGTTCTCGCATAGTTGTTTTGCTTGTTGTTAAAACCTCTAATCCTATGTGGTTTCACTTCTCAAGCCTTCTAAACAAACTCTTGTACTAATTTAATCCAATCAAAGCATGATGATCAATGAAATCACGCTAAACAATAACAAAGGAGCGTTTGAATATACTATCAAAACCGAAACCAAAACGAATAATGAGACCATATTAATAACCCTTTAATCGTTCAACTTCATTCCAAACTCATCCAAAACACTCAACAACCATGTTTAAACACTCTTGCATTTAAAATGCACATAAATGAATCAAATGACAACTCGATCCACAGAATCATTTATTGTGCACTAGTGAAATATTTCAAGTTGTAAGTAGCAAAAAACTACTCGTATTCACTCAATATGAACAGAGAATCAAATTACACTTGTCGAACGAACTTAATCAGACGTAAGGACAACACTTAATATGTGATCAATGAATAAAAGTCAAATCAAGCTAACACGATCAAATGAATTAGATTTCCATGAATTTCCTCAAATTATGTAATTATATATTTGTGCATCAAAGTATTCGCAAAAGCTTACAATAAACAAGGGAATGAAGTACGTATACAAACTCATAAAACACGATAGTTCTCGCATGGATAGTTTTTGCTTGTTGTTAAAACCTCTAATCCTATGTGGTTTCACTTCTCAAGCCTTCTAAACAAACTCCTGTACTAATTTAATCCAATCAAAGCATGATGATCAATGAAATCACGCTAAACAATAACAAAGGAGCGTTTAATATACTATCAAAACCGAAACCAAAACGAATAATGAGACCATATTAATAACCCTTTTTATCGTTCAACTTCATTCCAAACTCATCCAAACACTCAACAACCATGTTTAAACACTCTTGCATTAAAATACACATAAATGAATCAAATGACAACTCTCGATCCACAGAATCATTTATTGTGCACTAGTGAAATATTTCAAGTTGTAAAGTATAAAAAACTACTCGTATTCACTCAATATGAACAGAGAATCAATTACACTTGTCGAACGAACTTAATCAGACGTTAAGGACACACTTAATATGTGATCAATGAATAAAAGTCAATCAGCTAACACACGATCAATGAATTAGATTTCCATGAATTTCCTCAAATTATGTAATTATATTTGTGCATCAAAGTATTCGCGAAAGCTTACAATAAAACAAGGAAATGAAGTACGTACACACTCATAAAACAACGATAGTTCTCGCATGGATAGTTTTTTGTTTTTTGTTAAAACCTCTAATCCTATGTGGTTTCACTTCTCAAGCCTTCTAAACAAACTCTTGTACTAATTTAATCCAATCAAAGCATGATGATCAATGAAATCACGCTAAACAATAACAAAGGAGCGTTTGAATATACTATCAAACCGAAACCAAAACAATAATGAGACCATATTAATAACCCTTTAATCGTTCAACTTCATTCCAAACTCATCCAAACACTCAACAACCATGTTTAAACACTCTTGCATTTAAAATGCACATAAATGAATCAAATGACAACTCTCGATCCACAGAATCATTTATTGTGCACTAGTGAATATTTCAAGTTGTAAAGTAGCAAAAAACTACTCGTATTCACTCAATATGAACAGAGAATCAAATTACACTTGTCGAACGAACTTAATCAGACGTTAAGGACAACACTTAATATGTGATCAATGAATAAAAAGTCAAATCAAGCTAACACGATCAAATGAATTAGATTTCCATGAATTTCCCTCAAATTATGTAATTATATATTTGCATCAAAGTATTCGCAAAGCTTACAATAAAACAAGGGAATGAAGTACGTATACAAACTCATAAAACAACGATAGTTCTCGCATGGATAGTTTTTGCTTGTTGTTAAAACCTCTAATCCTATGTGGTTTCACTTCTCAAGCCTTCTAAACAAACTCCTGTACTAATTTAATCAATCAAAGCATGATGATCAATGAAATCACGCTAACAATAACAAAAGGAGCGTTTGAATATACTATCAAAACCGAAACCAAAACGAATAATGAGACCATATTAATAACCCTTTAATCGTTCAACTTCATTCCAAACTCATCCAAAACACTCAACAACCATGTTTAAACACTCTTGCATTAAAATACACATAAATGAATCAAATGACAACTCTCGATCCACAGAATCATTTTTGTGCACTAGTGAAATATTTCAAGTTGTAAAGTAGCAAAAACTACTCGTATTCACTCAATATGAACAGAAACAAATTACACTTGTCGAACGAACTTAATCAGACGTTAAGGACACACTTAATATGTGATCAATGAATAAAATCAAATCAAGCTAACACGATCAAATGAATTAGATTTCCATGAATTTCCCTCAGAATTATGTAATATATATTTGTGCATCAAAGTATTCGCAAAAGCTTACAATAAAACAAGGGAAATGAAGTACGTACAAACTCATAAAACAACGATAGTTCTCGCATGGATAGTTTTTGCTTGTTGTTAAAACCTCTAATCCTATGTGGTTTCACTTCTCAAGCCTTCTAAACAAACTCTTGTACTAATTTAATCCAATCAAAGCATGATGATCAATGAAATCACGCTAAACAATAACAAAAGGAGCGTTTGAATATACTATCAAAACCGAACCAAAAAAATAATGAGACCATATTAATAACCCTTTAATCGTTCAACTTCATTCCAAACTCATCCAAACACTCAACAACCATGTTTAAACACTCTTGCATTTAAAATACACATAAATGAATCAAAATGACAACTCTCGATCCACAGAATCATTTATTGTGCACTAGTGAAATATTCAAGTTGTAAAGTATAAAAAACTACTCGTATTCACTCAATATGAACAGAGAATCAAATTACACTTGTCGAACGAACTTAATCAGACGTTAAGGACAACACTTAATATGTGATCAATGAATAAAAAGTCAAATCAAGCTAACACGATCAAATGAATTAGATTTCCATGAATTTTCCCTCAGAATTATGTAATTATATATTTGTGCATCAAGTATTCGCAAAGCTTACAATAAAACAAGGGAAATGAGTACTACGTATACAAACTCATAAACAACGATAGTTCTCGCATGGATAGTTTTTGCTTGTTGTTAAAACCTCTAATCCTATGTGGTTTCACTTCTCAAGCCTTCTAAACAAACTCTTGTACTAATTTAATCCAATCAAAGCATGATGATCAATGAAATCATGCTAAACAATAACAAAAGGAGCGTTTGAATATACTATCAAAACCGAAACCAAACGAATAATGAGACCATATTAATAACCCTTTAATCGTTCAACTTCATTCCAAACTCATCCCAAACGCTCAACAACCATGTTTAAACACTCTTGCATTTAAAATGCACATAAATGAATCAAAATGACAACTCGATCCCAAGAATCATTTATTGTGCACTAGTGAAATATTCAAGTTGTAAAGTAGCAAAAAACTACTCGTATTCACTCAATATGAACAGAGAATCAAATTACACTTGTCGAACGAACTTAATCAGACGTTAAGGACAACACTTAATATGTGATCAATGAATAAAAAGTCAAATCAAGCTAACACGATCAAATGAATTAGATTTCCATGATTTTCCTCAAAATTATGTAATTATATATGTGCATCAAAGTATTCGCAAAGCTTACAATAAAACAAGGAAATGAAGTACGTATACAAACTCATAAAACAACGATAGTTCTCGCATGGATAGTTTTTGCTTGTTGTTAAAACCTCTAATCCTATGTGGTTTCACTTCTCAAGCCTTCTAAACAAACTCTTGTACTAATTTAATCCAATCAAAGCATGATGATCAATGAAATCACGCTAAACAATAACAAAAGGCGTTTGAATATACTATCAAAACCGAAACCAAAACGAATAATGAGACCATATTAATAACCCTTTAATCGTTCAACTTCATTCCAAACTCTTCCAAAACACTCAACAACCATGTTTAAACACTCTTGCATTTAAAATGCACATAAATGAATCAAAATGACAGAATCATTTATTGTGCACTAGTGAAATATTTCAAGTTGTAAAGTAGCAAACAACTACTCGTATTCACTCAATATGAAAAGAGAATCAAATTACACTTGTCGAACGAACTTAATCAGACGTTAAGGACAACACTTAATATGTGATCAATGAATAAAAAGTCAAATCAAGCTAACACGATCAAATGAATTAGATATCCATGAATTTCCCTCAAAATTATGTAATTATATATTTTGCATCGAAGTATTCGCGAAAGCTTACAATATAACAAGGGAAATGAAGTACGTATACAAACTCATAAAACAACGATAGTTCTCGCATGGATAGTTTTTGCTTGTTGCTAAAACCTCTAATCCTAAGTGGTTTCACTTCTCAAGCCTTCTAAACAAACTCCTATACTAATTTAATCGAATCAAAGCATGATGATCAATGAAATCAAACTAAACAATAACAAAAGGAGCGTTTGAATATACTATCAAAACCGAAACCAAAACGAATAATGAGACCATATTAATAACCCTTTATCGTTCAATCGTTCAACTTCATTCCAAACTCATCCAAAACACTCAACAACCATGTTTAAACACTCTTGTATTTAAAATACACATAAATGAATCAAAATGACAACTCTCGATCCGTAGAATCATTTATTGTGCACTAGTGAAATATTTCAAGTTGTAAAGTAGCAAAAAACTACTCGTATTCACTCAATATGAACAGAGAATCAAATTACACTTGTCGAACGAACTTAATCAGACGTTAAGGACAACACTTAATATGTGATCAATGAATAAAAAGTCAAATCAAGCTAACACGATCAATGAATGATTAGATTTCCATGAATTTTCCTCAGAATTATGTATTATATATTTGTGCATCAAAGTATTCGCAAAGCTTACAATAAAACAAGGAAATGAGTACGTATACAAACTCATAAAACAACGATAGTTCTCGCATGGATAGTTTTTGCTTGTTGTTAAAACCTCTAATCCTATGTGGTTTCACTTCTCAAGCCTTCTAAACAACTCTTGTACTAATTTATCTCAATCAAAGCATGATGATCAATGAAATCACGCTAAACAATAACAAAAGGAGCGTTTGAATATACTATCAAAACCGAAACCAAAACGAATAATGAGACCATATTAATAACCCTTTAATCGTTCAACTTCATTCCAACTCATCCAAAACACTCAACAACCATGTTTAAACACTCTTGCATTTAAAATGCACATAAATGAATCAAAATGACAACTCTCGATCCACAGAATCATTTATGTGCACTAGTGAAATATTTCAAGTTGTAAAGTAGTAAAAAACTACTCGTATTCACTCAATATGAACAAGAATCAATTACACTTGTCGAACGAACTTAATCAGACGTTAAGGACAACACTTAATATGTGATCAATGAATAAAAGTCAAATCAAGCTAACACGATCAAATAATTAGATTTCCATGAATTTTCCTCAAATTATGTAATATATATTTGTGCATCAAAGTATTCGCAAAATCTTACAATAAACAAGGAAATGAAGTACGTATACAAACTCATAAAACAACGATAGTTCTCGCATGGATAGTTTTTGCTTGTTGTTAAAACCTCTAATCCTATGTGGTTTCACTTCTCAGCCTTCTAAACAAACTCTTGTACTAATTTAATCCAATCAAAGCATGATGATCAATGAAATCACGCTAAACAATAACAAAAAGCGTTTGAATATACTATCAAAACCGAAACCAAAACGAATAATGAGACCATATTAATAACCCTTTAATCGTTCAACTTCATTCCAAACTCATCCAAACACTCAACAACCATGTTTAAACACTCTTGCATTTAAAATACACATAAATGAATCAAAATGACAACTCTCGATCCACAGAATCATTATTGTGCACTAGTGAAATATTTCAAGTTGTAAAGTAGCAAAAACTACTCGTATTCACTCAATATAACAGAGAATCAAATTACACTTGTCGAACGAACTTAATCAACACTTGAACACTTAATATTATGACAATTATAAACAAAGTCAATCAAGCTAACACGATCAAATGAATTAGATTTCCATGAATTTTCCTCAAATTATGTATTATATATTTGTGCATCAAGTATTCGCAAAAGCTTACAATAAAACAAGGGAAATGAAGTACGTATACAAACTCATAAAACAACGATAGTTCTCGCATGGATAGTTTTTGCTTGTTGTTAAAACCTCTAATCCTATGTGGTTCACTTCTCAAGCCTTCTAAACAAACTCTTGTACTAATTTAATCGAATCAAAGCATGATGATCAATGAAATCACGCTAACAATAACAAAAGGAGCGTTTGAATATGCTATCAAAACCGAAACCAAACTAATATGAGACCATATTAATAACCCTTTAATCGTTCAACTTCATTCCAAACTCATCCAAACACTCAACAACCATGTTTAAACACTCTTGCATTAAAATGCACATAAATGAATCAAATGACAACACTCGATCCACAGAATCATTTATTGTGCACTAGTGAAATATTTCAAGTTGTAAAGTAGTAAAAAACTACTCGTATTCACTCAATATGAACGAGAATCAAATTACACTTGTCGAACGAACTTAATCAGACGTTAAGGACAACACTAATATGTGATCAATGAATAAAAAGTCAATCAAGCTAACACGATCAAATGATTAGATTTCCATGAATTTTCCTCAGAATTATGTAATTATATATATGTGCATCAAAGTATCGCGAAAGCTTACAATAATAAGGAAATGAAGTACGTATACAAACTCATAAAACAACGATAGTTCTCGTATGGATAGTTTTTGCTTGTTGTTAAAACCTCTAATCCTATGTGGTTTCACTTCTCAAGCCTTCTAAACAAACTCTTGTACTAATTTAATACAATCAAAGCATGATGATCAATGAATCACGCTAAACAATAACAAAAGGAGCGTTTGAATATACTTATCAACCGAAACAAAACAATAATGAGACCATATTAATAACCCTTTAATCGTTCAACTTCATTCCAAACTCATCCAAAACACTCAACAACCATGTTTAAACACTCTTGCATTTAAAATGCACATAAATGAATCAAAATGACAACTCTCGATCAACAGAATCATTTATTGTGCACTAGTGAAATATTTCAAGTTGTAAAGTAGTAAAAAACTACTCATATTCACTCAATATGAAAAGAGAATCAAATTAAACTTGTCGAACGAACTTAATCAGACGTTAAGGACAACACTTAATATGTGATCAATGAATAAAAAGTCAAATCAAGCTAACACGATCAAATGAATTAGATATCCATGAATTTCCCTCAAAATTATGTAATTATATATTTGTGCATCGAAGTATTCGCGAAAGCTTACAATATAACAAGGGAAATGAAGTACGTATACAAACTCATAAAACAACGATAGTTCTCGCATGGTTAGTGTTTGCTTGTTGCTAAAACCTCTAATCATAAGTGGTTTCACTTCTCAAGCCTTCAAAACAAACTCCTATACTAATTTAATCGAATCAAAGCATGATGATCAATGAAATCAAACTAAACAATAACAAAAGGAGCGTTTAAATATATTATCAAAACCGAAACCAAAACGAATAATGACAACATATTAATAACCCTTTATTCGTTCAACTTCATTCCAAACTCATCCAAAACACTCAACAACCATGTTTAAACACTCTTGCATTTAAAATACACATAAATGAATCAAAATGACAACTCTTGATCCACAGTATCATTTTTTGTGCACTAGTGAAATATTACAAGTTGTAAAGTAGCAAAAAACTACTCGTATTCACTCAATATGAATAGAGAATCAAATTACACTTGTCGAACGAACTTAATCAGACGTTAAGGACAACACTTAATATGTGATCAATGAAAAAAAAGTCAAATCAAGCTAACACGATCATATGAATTAGATATCCATGAATTTCCTTCAAAATTATGTAATTATATATTTGTGCATCGAAGTATTCGCGAAAGCTTACAATAAAATAAGGGAAATGAAGTACGTATACAAACTCATAAAACAACGATAGTTCTCGCATGGATAGTTTTTGCTTGTTGCTAAAACCTCTAATCCTAAGTGGTTTCACTTCTCAAGCCTTCTAAACAAACTCCTATACTAATTTAATCGAATCAAAGCATAATGATCAACGAAATCAATTTAAAATATAACAAAAAGAGCGTTTGAATAAAACGAATAATGAGACCATATTAATAACCCTTTAATCGTTCAACTTCATTCCAACTCATCAAAACACTCAACAGCCATGTTTAACACTCTCTTGCATTTAAATGCACATAAATGAATCAAAATGACAACTCTTGACCCACAGAATCATTTATTGTGCACTAGTGAAATATTACAAGTTGTAAAGTAGCAAAAAACTACTCGTATTCACTCAATATGAACAAGAATCAATTACACTTGTCGAACGAACTTAATCAACGTTAAGGACAACACTTAATATGTGATCAATGAATAAAAGTCAAATAAGCTAACACGATCTAATGAATTAGATTTCTATGAATTTTCCTCAGAATTATGTAATTATATATTTGTGCATCAAAGTATTCGCGAAAGCTTACAATAAAACAAGGGAATTGAAGTACGCATACAAACTCATAAAACAACGATAGTTCTCGCATGGATAGTTTTTGCTTGTTGTTAAAACCTCGAATCCAATGTGGTTTCACTTCTCAAGCCTTCTAAACAAACTCTTGTACTAATTTAATCCAATCATAGTATGATGATCAATGAAATCACGCTAAACAATACAAAAGGAGCGTTTGAATATACTATCAAAACCGAAACCAAAACGAATAATGAGACCATATTAATAACCCTTTAATCGTTCAACTTCATTCCAAACTCATCCAAAACACTCAACAACCATGTTTAAACACTCTTGCATTTAAAATGCACATAAATGAATCAAAATGACAACTCTTGACCCACAGAATAATTTTTTGTGCACTAGTGAAATATTACAAGCTGTAAAGTAGCAAAAAACTACTCGTATTCACTTAATATGAACAGAGAATCAAATTACACTTGTCGAACGAACTTAATCAGACGTTAAGGACAACACTTAATATGTGATCACTGAATAAAAAGTCAAATCAAGCTAACACGATCAATAATTAGATATCCATTAATTTCCTCAAAATTATGTATTATATATTTGTGCATCGAAGTATTCGCAAAAGTTACAATATAACAAGGGAAATGAGTACGTATACAAACTCATAAAACAACGATAGTTCTCGCGATGGTTAGTGTTTGCTTGTTGCTAAACCTCTAATCCTAAGTGGTTTCACTTCTCAAGCCTTCTAAACAAACTCCTATACTAATTTAATCGAATCAAAGCGTGATGATCAATGAAATCAAACTAACAATAACAAAAGGAGCGTTAAATATACTATCAACCGAAACCAAAACGAAATAATGACAACATATTAATACCCTTTAATCGTTCAACTTCATTCCAAACTCATCCAAACACTCAACAACCATGTTTAAACACTCTTGCATTTAAATGCACATAAATGAATCAAAAGACAACTCTTGACCCACAGAATCATTTATTGTGCACTAGTGAAATATTACAAGTTGTAAAGTAGCAAAAAACTACTCTTATTCACTCAATATGCACAGAGAATCAAATTACACTGTCGAACGAACTTAATCAGACGTTAGGACAACACTTAATATGTGATCAATGAAAAAAAAGTCAAATCAAGCTAACACGATCATATGAATTAGATTCCATGAATTTCCCTCAAATTATGTAATTATATATTTGTGCATCGAAGTATTCGCGAAAGCTTACAATAAACACAAGGGAAACGAATACGTATACAAACTTAAAAACACGATAGTTCTCGCATGGATAGTTTTTGCTTGTTGTAAAACCTCTAATCCTAAGTGGTTGCACTTCTCAAGCCTTCTAAACAAACTACTATACTAATTTAATCAAATCAAAGCATGATGATCAATGAAATCAAACTAAAAATAACAAAAGAAGCGTTTGAATATACTATCAAAACTGAAACCAAAACAAATAATGAAAACATATTAATAACTCTTTAATCGTTCAACTTCATTCCAAACTCATCCAAAACACTCAACAGCCATGTTTAAACACTCTTGCATTTAAAATGCACATAAATGGATCAAAATGACACTCTTGACCCACAAAATCATTTATTGTGCACTAGTGAAATATACAAGTTGTAAGTAGCAAAAAACTACTCGTATTCACTCAATATGAACAAGAATCAAATTACACTTGTCGAACGCACTTAATCAACGTTAAGGACAACACTTAATATGTGATCAATGAATAAACGTCAAATCAAGCTAACACGACCAAATGAATTGGATTCCATGAATTTCCCTCAAAATTATGTAATTATATATTTGTGCATCAAATTATTCGTGAAAGCTTACAATAAAACAAGGGAAATAAAGTACGTATACAAACTCATAAAACAACGATAGTTATCGCATGGATAGTTTTTGCTTATTGTTAAAACCTCTAATCAAATATGGTTTCACTTCTCAAGCCTTCTAAACAAATTCTTGTACTAATTTAATCCAATCAAAGCATGATGATTAATGAAATCACGCTAAACAATACAAAAGGAGCGTTTGAATATACTATCAAACCGAAACCAAAACGAATTATGAGACCATATTAATAACCCTTTAATCGTTCAACTTCATTCCAAACTCATTCAAAACACTCAACAACCATGTTTAAACACTCTTGCATTTAAAATGCACATAAATGAATCAAAATGACAACTCTCGATCCACAGAATCATTTATTGTACACTAGTGATATATTTCAAGTTGTAAAGTAGCAAAAACTACTCGTATTCACTTAATATGACAAGAGAATCAAATTACACTTGTCGAACGAACTTAATTAGACGTTAAGGACAACACTTAATATGTGATCACTGAATAAAAGTCAATTAAGCTAACACGATCAAATAATTAGATATCCATTAATTTCCCTCAAAATTACTAATATATATTTTGCATCGAAGTATTCGCAAAAGCTTACAATTAACAAGGGAATGAAGTACGTATACAAACTCATAAAACAATAATAGTTCTCGCATGGTTAGTGTTTGCTGCTTGTTGCTAAAACCTCTAATCCTAAGTGGTTTCACTTCTCAGCCTTCTAAACAAACTCCTATACTAATTTAATCGAATCAAAGCGTGATGATCAATGAAATCAACTAAGCAATAACAAAGGAGCGTTTAAATATACTATCAAACCGTAACCAAAACGAAAATGACAACATATTAATAACCCTTTAATCGTTCAACTTCATTCCAAACTCATCCAAAACACTCAACAACCATGTTTAAACACTCTTGCATTTAAAATGCACATAAATGAATCACAATGACAACTCTTGACCACAGAATCATTTATTGTGCACTAGTGAAATATTACAAGTTGTAAAGTAGCAAAAAACTACTCTTATTCACTCAATATGCACAGAGAATCAATTACACTTGTCGAACGAACTTAATCAAACGTTAAGGACAACACTTAATATGTGATCAATGAAAAAAGTCAAATCAAGCTAACACGATCAAATGAATTAGATATCCATGAATTTCCCTCAAATTATGTAATTATATATTTGTGCATCGAAGTATTCGCGAAAGCTTACAATGAAACAAGAAACGAAATACGTATACAAACTTATAAACAACGATAGTTCTCGCATGGATAGTTTTTGCTTGTTGATAAAACCTCTAATCCTAAGTTGTTTCACTTCTCAAGCCTTCTAAACAAACTACTATACTAATTTAATCAAATCAAAGCATGATGATCAATGAAATCAAACTAAAAATAACAAAAGAAGCGTTTGAATATACTATCAAAACTGAAACCAAAACAAATAATGACAACATATTAATAACCCTTTAATCGTTCAACTTCATTCCAAACTCATCCAAAACACTCAACAGCCATGTTTAAACACTCTTGCATTTAAAATGCACATAAATGGATCAAAATGACAACTCTTGACCCACAAAATCATTTATTATGCACTAGTGAAATATTACAAGTAGTAAAGTAGCAAAAAACTACTCGTATTCATTCAATATGAACAAAGAATCAAATTACACTTGTCGAACGCACTTAATCAAACGTTAAGGACAACACTTAATATGTGATCAATGAATAAAACGTCAAATAAAGCTAACACGATCAAATGAATTAGATTTCCATTAATTTTCCTCAGAATTATGTAATTATATATATGTGCATCAAAGTATTCGCGAAAGCTTACAATAAAACAAGGGAATTGAAGTACGTATACAAACTCATAAAACAACGATTGTTCTCGCATGGATAGTTTTTGCTTGTTGTTAAAACCTCTAATCCTATGTGGTTTCACTTCTGAAGCCTTCTAAACAAACTCTTGTACTAATTTAATCCAATCAAAGTATGATGATCAATGAAATCACGCTAAACAATACAAAAGGAGCGTTTGAATATACTATCAAAACCGAAACCAAAACGAATAATGAACCATATTAATAACCTTTAATCGTTCAACTTCATTCCAACTCATCCAAACACTCAACAACCATGTTTAAGCACTCTTGCATTTAATGCACATAAATGAATCAAAATGACAACTCTTGACCCACAGAATATTTTTTGTGCACTAGTGAATTATTACAAGTTGTAAAGTAGCAAAAAACTACTCGTATTCACTTAATATGAACAGAGAATCAAATTACACTTGTCGAACGAACTTAATAGACGTTAAGGACAACACTTAATATGTGATCACTGAATAAAAAGTCAAATAAGCTAACACGATCAAATTAATTAGATATCCATTAATTTCCCTCAAATTACATAATTATATATTTGTGCATCGAAGTATTCGCAAAAGCTTACAATTAACAAGGGAAATGAAGTACGTATACAAACTCATAAAACAATAATAGTTCTCGCATGGTTAGTGTTTGCTTGTTGCTAAAACCTCTAATCCTAAGTGGTTTCACTTCTCAAGCCTTCTAAACAAACTCCTATACTAATTTAATCGAATCAAAGCGTGATGATCAATGAAATCAAACTAAGCAATAACAAAGGAGCGTTTAAATATACTATCAAAACCGTAACCAAAACGAATAATGACAACATACTAATAACCCTTTAATCGTTCAACTTCATTCCAAACTCATCCAAACACTCAACAACCATGTTTAAACACTCTTGCATTTAAAATGCACATAAATGAATCAAAAGACAACTCTTGACCCACAGAATCATTATTGTGCACTAGTGAAATATTACAAGTTGTAAAGTAGCAAAAAACTACTCTTATTCACTCAATATGCACAGAGAATCAAATTACACTTGTCGAACGAACTTAATCAGACGTTAAGGACAACACTTAATATGTGATCAATGAAAAAAAAGTCAAATCAAGCTAACACGATCATATGAATTAGATATCCATGATATTCTCTCAAAATTATGTAATTATATATTTGTGTATCGAAGTATTCGCGAAAGATTACAATAAAACAAGGGAAATGAAGTACGTATACAACTTATAAAACAACGATAGTTCTCGCAAGGATAGTTTTTGCTTGTTGCTAAAACCTCTAATCCTAAGTGGTTTCACTTCTCAAGCCTTCTAAACAAACTCCTATACTAATTTAATCGAATCAAAGCATGATGATCAATGAAATCAAACTAAACAATAACAAAAGGAGCGTTTGAATATACTATCAAAACCGAAACCAAAACGAATAATGAGACCATATTAATAACCCTTTAATCGTTCAACTTCATTCCAAACTCATCCAAAACACTTAACAACCATGTTTAAACACTCTTGCATTTAAAATACACATAAATGAATCAAAATGACAACTCTCGATCCACAGAATCATTTATTGTGCACTAGTGAAATATTTCAAGTTGTAATGTAGTAAAAAACTACTCATATTCACTCAATATGAAAAGAGAATCAAATTACACTTGTCGAACGAACTTAATCAGACGTTAAGGACAACACTTAATATGTGATCAATGAATAAAAAGTCAAATCAAGCTAACACGATCATATGAATTAGATACCCATGAATTTCCCTCAAAATTATGTAATTATATATTTGTGCATCGAAGTATTCGCGAAAGCTTACAATATAACAAGGGAAATGAAGTACGTATACAAACTCAAAAAACAACGATAGTTCTCGCATGGTTAGTGTTTGCTTGTTGCTAAAACCTCTAATCCTAGGTGGTTTCACTTCTCAAGCCTTCTAAACAAACTCTTATACTAATTTAATCAATCAAAGCATGATGATCAATGAAATCAACTAAACAATAACAAAGGAGCGTTTAAATATACTATCAAAACTGAAACCAAAACGAATAATGACACATATTAATAACCCTTTAATCGTTCAACTTCATTCCAAACTCATCCAAAACACTCAACAACCATGTTTAAACACTCTTGCATTTAAAATGCACATAAATGAATCAAAATGACAACTCTCGATCCACAGAATCATTTATTGTGCACTAATGAAATATTTCAAGTTGTAAAGTAGTAAAAAACTACTCATATTCACTCAATATGAAAAGAGAATCAAATTACACTTGTCGAACGAACTTAATCAGACGTTAAGGACAACACTTAATATGTGACTATTGAATAAAAAGTCAAACCAAGCTAACACGATCAAATGAATTAGATATCCATTAATTTCCCTCAAAATTATGTAATTATATATTTGTGCATCGAAGTATTCGCGAATGCTTACAATAAAACAAGGGAATTGAAGTACGTATACAAACTCATAAAACAACGATAGTTCTCGCATGGATAGTTTTTGCTTGTTGTTAAAACCTCTAATCCAATGTGTTTCACTTCTGAAGCCTTCTAAACAAACTCTTGTACTAATTTAATCCAATCAAAGTATGATGATCAATGAAATCACGCTAACAATACAAAAGGCGTTTGAATATACTATCAAAACCGAAACCAAAACGAATAATGAGACCATATTAATAACCCTTTAATCGTTCAACTTCATTCCAAACTCATCCAAAACACTTAACAACCATGTTTAAACACTCTTGCATTTAAAATGCACATAAATGAATCAAAATGACAACTCTCGATCCACAGAATCATTTATTGTGCACTAGTGAAATATTTCAAGTTGTAAAGTAGTAAAAAACTACTCATATTCACTCAATATGAAAAGAGAATCAAATTACACTTGTCGAACGAACTTAATCAGACGTTAAGGACAACACTTAATATGTGATCACTGAATAAAAAGTCAAATTAAGCTAACACGATCAAATTAATTAGATATCCATTAATTTCCCTCAAAATTACATAATTATATATTTGTGCATCGAAGTATTCGCAAAAGCTTACAATATAACAAGGGAAATGAAGTACGTATACAAACTCATAAAACAACGATAGTTCTCGCATGGTTAGTGTTTGCTTGTTGCTAAAACCTCTAATCCTAAGTGGTTTCACTTCTCAAGCCTTCTAAACAAACTCCTATACTAATTTAATCGAATCAAAGCGTGATGATCAATGAAATCAAACTAAGCAATAACAAAAGGAGCGTTTAAATATACTATCAAAACCGTAACCAAAACGAATAATGACAACATATTAATAACCCTTTAATCGTTCAACTTCATTCCAAACTCATCCAAAACACTCAACAACCATGTTTAAACACTCTTGCATTTAAAATGCACATAAATGAATCACAAAGACAACTCTTGACCCACAGAATCATTTATTGTGCACTAGTGAAATATTACAAGTTGTAAAGTAGCAAAAAACTACTCTTATTCACTCAATATGCACAGAGAATCAAATTACACTTGTCGAACGAACTTAATCAAACGTTCAGGACAACACTTAATATGTGATCAATGAAAAAAAAGTCAAATCAAGCTAACACGATCATATGAATTAGATATCCATGAATTTCCCTCAAAATTATGTAATTATATATTTGTGCATCGAAGTATTCGCGAAAGCTTACAATGAAACAAGGGAAACGAAATACGTATACAAACTTATAAAACAACGATAGTTCTCGCATGGATAGTTTTTGCTTGTTGCTAAAACCTCTAATCCTAAGTGGTTGCACTTCTCAAGCCTTCTAAACAAACTACTATACTAATTTAATCGAATCAAAGCATGATGATCAATGAAATCAAACTAAAAATAACAAAAGGAGCATTTGAATATACTATCAAAACCGAAACCAAAACGAATAATGAGACCATATTAATAACCCTTTAATCGTTCAACTTCATTCCAAACTCATCCAAAACACTCAACACCATGTTTAAACACTCTTGCATTTAAAATACACATAAATGAATCAAAATGACAACTCTCGATCCACAGAATCATTATTGTGCACTAGTGAAATATTTCAAGTTGTAATGTAGTAAAAAACTACTCGTATTCACTCAATATGAAAGAGAATCAAATACACTTGTCGAACGAACTTAATCAGACGTTAAGGACAACACTTAATATGTGATCAATGAATAAAAAGTCAAATCAAGCTAACACGATCATATGAATTAGATACCCATGAATTTCCCTCAAAATTGTATTATATATTTGTGCATCGAAGTATTCGCGAAAGCTTACAATATAACAAGGGAAATGAAGTACGTATACAAACTCAAAAAACAACGATAGTTCTCGCATGGTTAGTGTTTGCTTGTTGCTAAAACCTCTAATCCTAGGTGGTTTCACTTCTCAAGCCTTCTAAACAAACTCTTATACTAATTTAATCAAATCAAAGCATGATGATCAATGAAATCAAACTAAACAATAACAAAAGGAGCGTTTAAATATACTATCAAAACTGAAACCAAAACGAATAATGACAACATATTAATAACCCTTTAATCGTTCAACTTCATTCCAAACTCATCTAAAACACTCAACAACCATGTTTAAACACTCTTGCATTTAAAATGCACATAAATGAATCAAAATGACAACTCTCGATCCACAGAATCATTTATTGTGCACTAGTGAAATATTTCAAGTTGTAAAGTAGTAAAAAACTACTCATATTCACTCAATATGAAAAGAGAATCAAATTACACTTGTCGAACGAACTTAATCAGACGTTAAGGACAACACTTAATATGTGACTATTGAATAAAAAGTCAAACCAAGCTAACACGATCAAATGAATTAGATATCCATTAATTTCCCTCAAAATTATGTAATTATATATTTGTGCATCGAAGTATTCGCGAATGCTTACAATAAAACAAGGGAATTGAAGTACGTATACAAACTCATAAAACAACGATAGTTCTCGCATGGATAGTTTTTGCTTGTTGTTAAAACCTATAATCCAATGTGGTTTCACTTCTGAAGCCTTCTAAACAAACTCTTGTACTAATTTAATCCAATCAAAGTATGATGATCAATGAAATCACGCTAAACAATACAAAAGGAGCGTTTGAATATACTATCAAAACCGAAACCAAAACGAATAATGAGACCATATTAATAACCCTTTAATCGTTTAACTTCATTCCAAACTCATCCAAAACACTTAACAACCATGTTTAAACACTCTTGCATTTAAAATGCACATAAATGAATCAAAATGACAACTCTCGATCCACAGAATCATTTATTGTGCACTAGTGAAATATTTCAAGTTGTAAAGTAGTAAAAAACTACTCATATTCACTCAATATGAAAAGAGAATCAAATTACACTTGTCGAACGAACTTAATCAGACGTTAAGGACAACACTTAATATGTGACTATTGAATAAAAAGTCAAACCAAGCTAACACGATCAAATGAATTAGATATCCATTAATTTCCCTCAAAATTATGTAATTATATATTTGTGCATCGAAGTATTCGCGAAAGCTTACAATGAAACAAGGGAAACGAAATACGTATACAAACTTATAAAACAACGATAGTTCTCGCATGGATAGTTTTTGCTTGTTGCTAAAACCTCTAATCCTAAGTGGTTGCACTTCTCAAGCCTTCTAAACAAACTACTATACTAATTTAATCGAATCAAAGCATGATGATCAATGAAATCAAACTAAAAATAACAAAAGGAGCATTTGAATATACTATCAAAACCGAAACCAAAACGAATAATGAGACCATATTAATAACCCTTTAATCGTTCAACTTCATTCCAAACTCATCCAAAACACTTAACAACCATGTTTAAACACTCTTGCATTTAAAATACACATAAATGAATCAAAATGACAACTCTCGATCCACAGAATCATTTATTATGCACTAGTGAAATATTTCGAGTTGTAATGTAGTAAAAAACTACTCATATTCAGTCAATATGAAAAGAGAATCAAATTACACTTGTCGAACGAACTTAATCAGACGTTAAGGACAACACTTAATATGTGATCAATGAATAAAAAGTCAAATGAAGCTAACACGATCATATGAATTAGATACCGATGAATTTCCCTCAAAATTATGTAATTATATATTTGTGCATCGAAGTATTCGCGAAAGCTTACAATATAACAAGGGAAATGAAGTACGTATACAAACTCAAAAAACAATGATAGTTCTCGCATGGTTAGTGTTTGCTTGTTGCTAAAACCTCTAATCCTAGGTGGTTTCACTTCTCAAGCCTTCTAAACAAACTCTTATACTAATTTAATCAAATCAAAGCATGATGATCAATGAAATCAAACTAAACAATAACAAAAGGTGCGTTTAAATATACTATCAAAACTGAAACCAAAACGAATAATGACAACATATTAATAACCCATTAATCATTCAACTTCATTCCAAACTCATCCAAAACACTCAACAGCCATGTTTAAACACCCTTGCATTTAAAATGCACATAAATGAATCAAAATGACAACTCTTGCCCCACAGAATCATTTATTGTGCACTAGTGAAATATTACAAGTTGTAAAGTAGCAAAAAACTACTCGTATTCACTCAATATGAACAAAGAATCAAATTACACTTGTCGAACGAACTTAATCAAACGTTAAGGACAACACTTAATATGTGATCAATGAATAAAACGTCAAATAAAGCTAACACGATCTAATGAATTAGATTTCTATGAATTTTCCTCAGAATTATGTAATTATATATTTGTGCATCAAAGTATTCGCGAAAGCTTACAATAAAACAAGGGAATTGAAGTACGTATACAAACTCATAAAACAACGATAGTTCTCGCATTGATAGTTTTTGCTTGTTGTTAAAACCTCTAATCCAATGTAATTTCACTTCTCAAGCCTTCTAAACAAACTCTTGTACTAATTTAATCCAATCAAAGCATGATGATCAATGAAATCATGCTAAACAATACAAAAGTAGCATTTGAAGATACTATCAAAACCGAAATCAAAACGAATAATAAGACCATATTAATAACCCTTTAATCGTTCAACTTCATTCCAAACTCATCCAAAACACTCAACAACCATGTTTAAACACTCTTCCATTTAAAATGCACATAAATTAATCAAAATGACAACTCTTGACCCACAGAATAATTTTTTGTGCACTAGTGAAATATTACAAGCTGTAAAGTAGCAAAAAACTACTCGTATTCACTTAATATGAACAGAGAATCAAATTACACTTGTCGAACGAACTTAATCAGACGTTAAGGATAACACTTAATATGTGATCACTGAATAAAAAGTCAAATCAAGCTAACACGATCAAATTAATTAGATATCCATTAATTTCCCTCAAAATTACGTAATTATATATTTGTGCATCAAAGTATTCGCAAAAGCTTACAATATAAGAAGGGAAATGAAGTACGTATACAAACTCATAAAACAATGATAGTTCTCGCATGGTTACTGTTTGCTTGTTGCTAAAACCTCTAATCCTAAGTGCTTTCACTTCTCAAGCCTTCTAAACAAACTCCTATACTAATTTAATGGAATCAAAGCGTGATGATGAATGAAATCAAACTAAACAATAACAAAAGGAGCGTTTAAATATACTATCAAAACCGAAACCAAAACGAATAATGACAACATATTAATAACCCTTTAATCGTTCAACTTCATTCCAAACTCATCCAAAACACTCAACAACCATGTTTAAACACTCTTGCATTTAAAATGCACATAAATGAATCACAAAGACAACTCTTGACCCACAAAATCATCTATTGTGCACTAGTGAAATATTACAAGTTGTACAGTAGCAAAAAACTACTCTTATTCACTCAATATGCACAGAGAATCAAATTACACTTGTCGATCAAACTTAATCAGACGTTCAGGACAACACTTAATATGTGATCAATGAAAAAAAAGTCAAATCAAGCTAACACGATCATATGAATTAGATATCCATGAATTTCCCTCAAAATTATGTAGTTATATATTTGTGCATCGAAGTATTCGCGAAAGCTTACAATGAAACAAGGGAAACGAAATACGTATACAAACTTATAAAACAACAATAGTTCTCGCATGGATAGTTTTTGCTTGTTGTTAAAACCTCTAATCCAATGTGGTTTCACTTCTGAAGCCTTCTAAACAAAATCTTGTACTAATTTAATCCAATCAAAGTATCATGATCAATGAAATCACGCTAAACAATACAAAAGGAGCGTTTGAATATACTATCAAAACCGAAACCAAAACGAATAATGAACCATATTAATAACCCTTTAATCGTTCAACTTCATTCCAAACTCATCCAAAACACTCAACAACCATGTTTAAACACTCTTGCATTTAAAATGCACATAAATGAATCAAAATGACAACTCTTGACCCACAGAATAATTTTTTGTGCACTAGTGAATTATTACAAGCTGTAAAGTAGCAAAAAACTACTCGTATTCACTTAATATGAACAGAGAATCAAATTACATTTGTCGAACGAACTTAATTAGACATTAAGGACAACACTTAATATGTGATCACTGAATAAAAAGTCAAATTCAGCTAACACGATCAAATTAATTAGATATCCATTAATTTCCTCAAAATTACATAATTATATATTTGTGCATCGAAGTATTCGTGAAAGCTTACAATGAAACAGGGAAACGAAATACGTATACAAACTTATAAAACAACGATAGTTCTCGAATGGTTAGTGTTTGCTTGTTGCTAAAACCTCTAATCCTAAGTGGTTTCACTTCTCAAGCCTTCTAAACAAACTCCTATACTAATTTAATCGAATCAAAGCGTGATGATCAATGAAATCAAACTAAGCAATAACAAAAGGAGCGTTTAAATATACTATCAAAACCGTAACCAAAACGAATAATGACAACATATTAATAACCCTTTAATCGTTCAACTTCATTCCAAACTCATCCAAAACACTCAACAACCATGTTTAAACACTCTTGCATTTAAAATGCACATAAATGAATCAGAAAGACAACTCTTGACCCACAGAATCATCTATTGTGCACTAGTGAAATATTACAAGTTGTACAGTAGCAAAAAACTACTCTTATTCACTCAATATGCACAGAGAATCAAATTACACTTGTCGATCGAACTTAATCAGACGTTCAGGACAACACTTAATATGTGATCAATGAAAAAAAAGTCAAATCAAGCTAACACGATCATATGAATTAGATATCCATGAATTTCCCTCAAAATTATGTAATTATATATTTGTGCATCGAAGTATTCGCGAAGGCTTACAATGAAACAAGGGAAACGAAATACGTATACAAACTTATAAAACAACGATAGTTCTCGCATGGATAGTTTTTGCTTGTTGATAAAACCTCTAATCCTAAGTTGTTTCACTTCTCAAGCCTTCTAAACAAACTCCTATACTAATTTAATCGAATGAAAGCATGATGATCAATGAAATCAAACTAAAAATAACAAAAGGAGCGTTTGAATATACTATCAAAACCGAAACCAAAACGAATAATGAGACCATATTAATAACCCTTTAATCGTTCAACTTCATTCCAAACTCATCCAAAACACTTAACAACCATGTTTAAACACTCTTGCGTTTAAAATGCACATAAATGAATCAAAATGACAACTCTCGATCCACAGAATCATTTATTGTGCACTAGTGAAATATTTCAAGTTGTAAAGTAGTAAAAAACTACTCATATTCACTCAATATGAAAAGAGAATCAAATTACACTTGTCGAACGAACTTAATCAGACGTTAAGGACAACACTTAATATGTGATTATTGAATAAAAAGTCAAACCAAGCTAACACGATCAAATGAATTAGATATCCATTAATTTCCCTCAATATTATGTAATTATATATTTGTGCATCGAAGTATTCGCGAATGCTTACAATAAAACAAGGAATTGAAGTACGTATACAAACTCATAAAACAACGATAGTTCTCGCATGGATAGTTTTTGCTTGTTGTTAAAACCTCTAATCCAATGTGGTTTCACTTCTGAAGCCTTCTAAACAAACTCTTGTACTAATTTAATCCAATCAAAGTATGATGATCAATGAAATCACGCTAAACAATACAAAAGGAGCGTTTGAATATACTATCAAAACCGAAACCAAAACGAATAATGAGACCATATTAATAACCCTTTAATCGTTCAACTTCATTCCAAACTCATCCAAAACACTCAACAACCATGTTTAAACACTCTTTCATTTAAAATGCACATAAATGAATCAAAATGACAACTCTTGACCCATAGAATAATTTTTTGTGCACTAGTGAATTATTACAAGCTGTAAAGTAGCAAAAAACTACTCGTATTCACTTAATATGAACAGAGAATCAAATTACACTTGTCGAACGAACTTAATTAGACGTTAGGGACAACACTTAATATGTGATCACTGAATAAAAGTCAATTAAGCTAAAACGATCAAATTAATTAGATATCCATTAATTTCCCTCAAATTACATAATTATATATTTGTGCATCGAAGTATTCGCAAAAGCTTACAATATAACAAGGAAATGAAGTACGTATACAAACTCATAAAACATGATAGTTCTCGCATGGTTAGTGTTTGATTGTTGCTAAAACCTCTAATCCTAAGTGGTTTCACTTCTCAAGCCTTCTAAACAAACTCCTATACTAATTTAATCGAATCAAAGCGTGATGATCAATGAAATCAAACTAAGCAATAACAAAAGGAGCGTTTAAATATACTATCAAAACCGTAACCAAAACGAATAATGACAACATATTAATAACCCTTTAATCATTCAACTTCATTCCAAACTCATCCAAAACACTCAACAGCCATGTTTAAACACCCTTGCATTTAAAATGCACATAAATGAATCAAAATGACAACTCTTGCCCCACAGAATCATTTATTGTGCACTAGTGAAATATTACAAGTTGTAAAGTAGCAAAAAACTACTCATATTCACTCAATATGAACAAAGAATCAAATTACACTTGTCGAACGAACTTAATCAAACGTTAAGGACAACACTTAATATGTGATCAATGAATAAAACGTCAAATAAAGCTAACACGATCAAATGAATTAGATTTCCATGAATTTTCCTCAGAATTGTGTAATTATATATTTGTGCATCAAATTATTCGCGAAAGCTTACAATAAAACAAGGGAATTGAAGTACGTATACAAACTCATAAAACAACGATAGTTCTCGCATTGATAGTTTTTGCTTGTTGTTAAAACCTCTAATCCAATGTGGTTTCACTTCTCAAGCCTTCTAAACAAACTCTTGTACTAATTTAATCCAATCAAAGTATGATGATCAATGAAATCACGCTAAACAATACAAAAGGAGAGTTTGAATATACTATCAAAACCGAAACCAAAACGAATTATGAGACCATATTAATAACCCTTTAATCGTTCAACTTCATTCCAAACTCATCCAAAACACTCAACAACCATGTTTAAACACTCTTGCATTTAAAATGCACATAAATAACCAAAATGACAACTCTCGAGATTTATTGTGCACTAATGAAATATTACAAGTTGTAAAGTAGCAAAAAACTACTCGTATTCACTTAATATGAACAGAGAATCAAATTACACTTGTCGAACGAACTTAATCAGACATTAAGGACAACACTTAATATGTGATCAATGAATAAAAAGTCAAATCAAGCTAACACGATCAAATGAATTAGATTTCCATGAATTTTCCTCAAAATTATGTAATTATATATTTGTGCATCGAAGTATTCGCGAAAGCTTACAATGAAACAAGGGAAACGAAATACGTATACAAACTTATAAAACAACAATAGTTCTCGCATGGATAGTTTTTGCTTGTTGTTAAAACCTCTAATCCAATGTGGTTTCACTTCTGAAGCCTTCTAAACAAAATCTTGTACTAATTTAATCCAATCAAAGTATCATGATCAATGAAATCACGCTAAACAATACAAAAGGAGCGTTTGAATATACTATCAAAACCGAAACCAAAACGAATAATGAACCATATTAATAACCCTTTAATCGTTCAACTTCATTCCAAACTCATCCAAAACTCAACAACCATGTTTAAACACTCTTGCATTTAAAATGCACATAAATGAATCAAAATGACAACTCTTGACCCACAAATAATTTTTTGTGCACTAGTGAATTATTACAAGCTGTAAAGTAGCAAAAAACTACTCGTATTCACTTAATATGAACAGAGAATCAATTTACATTTGTCGAACGAACTTATTAGACGTTAAGGACAACACTTAATATGTGATCACTGAATAAAACGTCAAATTAAGCTAACACGATCAAATTAATTAGATATCCATTAATTTCCCTCAAAATTACATAATTATATATTTGTGCATCGAAGTATTCGTGAAAGCTTACAATGAAACAAGGGAAACGAAATACGTATACAAACTTATAAAACAACGATAGTTCTCGAATGGTTAGTGTTTGCTTGTTGCTAAAACCTCTAATCCTAAGTGGTTTCACTTCTCAAGCCTTCTAAACAAACTCCTATACTAATTTAATCGAATCAAAGCGTGATGATCAATGAAATCAAACTAAGCAATAACAAAAGGAGCGTTTAAATATACTATCAAAACCGTAACCAAAACGAATAATGACAACATATTAATAACCCTTTAATCGTTCAACTTCATTCCAAACTCATCCAAACACTCAACAACCATGTTTAAACACTCTTGCATTTAAAATGCACATAAATGAATCAGAAAGACAACTCTTGACCCACAGAATCATCTATTGTGCACTAGTGAAATATTACAAGTTGTACAGTAGCAAAAAACTACTCTTATTCACTCAATATGCACAGAGAATCAAATTACACTTGTCGATCGAACTTAATCAGACGTTCAGGACAACACTTAATATGTGATCAATGAAAAAAAAGTCAAATCAAGCTAACACGATCATATGAATTAGATATCCATGAATTTCCCTCAAATTATGTAATTATATATTTGTGCATCGAAGTATTCGCGAAAGCTTACAATGAAACAAGGGAACGAAATACGTATACAACTTATAAACAACGATAGTTCTCGCATGGATAGTTTTTGCTTGTTGATAAAACCTCTAATCCTAAGTTGTTTCACTTCTCAAGCCTTCTAAACAAACTCCTATACTAATTTAATCGAATGAAAGCATGATGATCAATGAAATCAAACTAAAAATAACAAAAGGAGCGTTTGAATATACTATCAAAACCGAAACCAAAACGAATAATGAGACCATATTAATAACCCTTTAATCGTTCAACTTCATTCCAAACTCATCCAAACACTTAACAACCATGTTTAAACACTCTTGCGTTTAAAATGCACATAAATGAATCAAAATGACAACTCTCGATCCACAGAATCATTTATTGTGCACTAGTGAAATATTTCAAGTTGTAAAGTAGTAAAAAACTACTCATATTCACTCAATATGAAAAGAGAATCAAATTACACTTGTCGAACGAACTTAATCAGACGTTAAGGACAACACTTAATATGTGATTATTGAATAAAAAGTCAAACCAAGCTAACACGATCAAATGAATTAGATATCCATTAATTTCCCTCAATATTATGTAATTATATATTTGTGCATCGAAGTATTCGCGAATGCTTACAATAAAACAAGGGAATTGAAGTACGTATACAAACTCATAAAACAACGATAGTTCTCGCATGGATAGTTTTTGCTTGTTGTTAAAACCTCTAATCCAATGTGGTTTCACTTCTGAAGCCTTCTAAACAAACTCTTGTACTAATTTAATCCAATCAAAGTATGATGATCAATGAAATCACGCTAAACAATACAAAAGGAGCGTTTGAATATACTATCAAAACCGAAACCAAAACGAATAATGAGACCATATTAATAACCCTTTAATCGTTCAACTTCATTCCAAACTCATCCAAAACACTCAACAACCATGTTTAAACACTCTTTCATTTAAAATGCACATAAATGAATCAAAATGACAACTCTTGACCCATAGAATAATTTTTTGTGCACTAGTGAATTATTACAAGCTGTAAAGTAGCAAAAAACTACTCGTATTCACTTAATATGAACAGAGAATCAAATTACACTTGTCGAACGAACTTAATTAGACGTTAGGGACAACACTTAATATGTGATCACTGAATAAAAAGTCAAATTAAGCTAAAACGATCAAATTAATTAGATATCCATTAATTTCCCTCAAAATTACATAATTATATATTTGTGCATCGAAGTATTCGCAAAAGCTTACAATATAACAAGGGAAATGAAGTACGTATACAAACTCATAAAACAATGATAGTTCTCGCATGGTTAGTGTTTGATTGTTGCTAAAACCTCTAATCCTAAGTGGTTTCACTTCTCAAGCCTTCTAAACAAACTCCTATACTAATTTAATCGAATCAAAGCGTGATGATCAATGAAATCAAACTAAGCAATAACAAAAGGAGCGTTTAAATATACTATCAAAACCGTAACCAAAACGAATAATGACAACATATTAATAACCCTTTAATCATTCAACTTCATTCCAAACTCATCCAAAACACTCAACAGCCATGTTTAAACACCCTTGCATTTAAAATGCACATAAATGAATCAAAATGACAACTCTTGCCCCACAGAATCATTTATTGTGCACTAGTGAAATATTACAAGTTGTAAAGTAGCAAAAAACTACTCATATTCACTCAATATGAACAAAGAATCAAATTACACTTGTCGAACGAACTTAATCAAACGTTAAGGACAACACTTAATATGTGATCAATGAATAAAACGTCAAATAAAGCTAACACGATCAAATGAATTAGATTTCCATGAATTTTCCTCAGAATTGTGTAATTATATATTTGTGCATCAAATTATTCGCGAAAGCTTACAATAAACAAGGGAATTGAAGTACGTATACAAACTCATAAAACAACGATAGTTCTTGCATTGATAGTTTTTGCTTGTTGTTAAAACCTCTAATCCAATGTGGTTTCACTTCTCAAGCCTTCTAAACAAACTCTTGTACTAATTTAATCCAATCAAAGTATGATGATCAATGAAATCACGCTAAACAATACAAAAGGAGAGTTTGAATATACTATCAAAACCGAAACCAAAACGAATTATGAGACCATATTAATAACCCTTTAATCGTTCAACTTCATTCCAAACTCATCCAAAACACTCAACAACCATGTTTAAACACTCTTGCATTTAAAATGCACATAAATAAACCAAAATGACAACTCTCGAGATTTATTGTGCACTAATGAAATATTACAAGTTGTAAAGTAGCAAAAAACTACTCGTATTCACTTAATATGAACAGAGAATCAAATTACACTTGTCGAACGAACTTAATCAGACATTAAGGACAACACTTAATATGTGATCAATGAATAAAAAGTCAAATCAAGCTAACACGATCAAATGAATTAGATTTCCATGAATTTTCCTCAAAATTATGTAATTATATATTTGTGCATCGAAGTATTCGCGAAAGCTTACAATGAAACAAGGGAAACGAAATACGTATACAAACTTATAAAACAACAATAGTTCTCGCATGGATAGTTTTTGCTTGTTGTTAAAACCTCTAATCCAATGTGGTTTCACTTCTGAAGCCTTCTAAACAAAATCTTGTACTAATTTAATCCAATCAAAGTATCATGATCAATGAAATCACGCTAAACAATACAAAAGGAGCGTTTGAATATACTATCAAAACCGAAACCAAAACGAATAATGAACCATATTAATAACCCTTTAATCGTTCAACTTCATTCCAAACTCATCCAAAACACTCAACAACCATGTTTAAACACTCTTGCATTTAAAATGCACATAAATGAATCAAAATGACAACTCTTGACCCACAAAATAATTTTTTGTGCACTAGTGAATTATTACAAGCTGTAAAGTAGCAAAAAACTACTCGTATTCACTTAATATGAACAGAGAATCAATTTACATTTGTCGAACGAACTTAATTAGACGTTAAGGACAACACTTAATATGTGATCACTGAATAAAAAGTCAAATTAAGCTAACACGATCAAATTAATTAGATATCCATTAATTTCCCTCAAAATTACATAATTATATATTTGTGCATCGAAGTATTCGTGAAAGCTTACAATGAAACAAGGGAAACGAAATACGTATACAAACTTATAAAACAACGATAGTTCTCGAATGGTTAGTGTTTGCTTGTTGCTAAAACCTCTAATCCTAAGTGGTTTCACTTCTCAAGCCTTCTAAACAAACTCCTATACTAATTTAATCGAATCAAAGCGTGATGATCAATGAAATCAAACTAAGCAATAACAAAGGAGCGTTTAAATATACTATCAAAACCGTAACCAAAACGAATAATGACAACATATTAATAACCCTTTAATCGTTCAACTTCATTCCAAACTCATCCAAAACACTCAACAACCATGTTTAAACACTCTTGCATTTAAAATGCACATAAATGAATCAGAAAGACAACTCTTGACCCACAGAATCATCTATTGTGCACTAGTGAAATATTACAAGTTGTACAGTAGCAAAAACTACTCTTATTCACTCAATATGCACAGAGAATCAAATTACACTTGTCGATCGAACTTAATCAGACGTTCAGGACAACACTTAATATGTGATCAATGAAAAAAAAGTCAAATCAAGCTAACACGATCATATGAATTAGATATCCATGAATTTCCCTCAAAATTATGTAATTATATATTTGTGCATCGAAGTATTCGCGAAAGCTTACAATGAAACAGGGAAACGAAATACGTATACAAACTTATAAAACAACGATAGTTCTCGCATGGATAGTTTTTGCTTGTTGATAAAACCTCTAATCCTAAGTTGTTTCACTTCTCAAGCCTTCTAAACAAACTCCTATACTAATTTAATCGAATGAAAGCATGATGATCAATGAAATCAAACTAAAATAACAAAAGGAGCGTTTGAATATACTATCAAAACCGAAACCAAAACGAATAATGAGACCATATTAATAACCCTTTAATCGTTCAACTTCATTCCAAACTCATCCAAAACACTTAACAACCATGTTTAAACACTCTTGCATTTAAAATGCACATAAATGAATCAAAATGACAACTCTCGATCCACAGAATCATTTATTGTGCACTAGTGAAATATTTCAAGTTGTAAAGTAGTAAAAAACTACTCATATTCACTCAATATGAAAAGAGAATCAAATTACACTTGTCGAACGAACTTAATCAGACGTTAAGGACAACACTTAATATGTGATTATTGAATAAAAAGTCAAACCAAGCTAACACGATCAAATGAATTAGATATCCATTAATTTCCCTCAATATTATGTAATTATATATTTGTGCATCGAAGTATTCGCGAATGCTTACAATAAAACAAGGGAATTGAAGTACGTATACAAACTCATAAAACAACGATAGTTCTCGCATGGATAGTTTTTGCTTGTTGTTAAAACCTCTAATCCAATGTGGTTTCACTTCTGAAGCCTTCTAAACAAACTCTTGTACTAATTTAATCCAATCAAAGTATGATGATCAATGAAATCACGCTAAACAATACAAAAGGAGCGTTTGAATATACTATCAAAACCGAAACCAAAACGAATAATGAGACCATATTAATAACCCTTTAATCGTTCAACTTCATTCCAAACTCATCCAAACACTCAACAACCATGTTTAAACACTCTTTCATTTAAAATGCACATAAATGAATCAAAATGACAACTCTTGACCCATAGAATAATTTTTTGTGCACTAGTGAATTATTACAAGCTGTAAAGTAGCAAAAAACTACTCGTATTCACTTAATATGAACAGAGAATCAAATTACACTTGTCGAACGAACTTAATTAGACGTTAGGGACAACACTTAATATGTGATCACTGAATAAAAAGTCAAATTAAGCTAAAACGATCAAATTAATTAGATATCCATTAATTTCCCTCAAAATTACATAATTATATATTTGTGCATCGAAGTATTCGCAAAAGCTTACAATAAACAAGGGAAATGAAGTACGTATACAAACTCATAAAACAATGATAGTTCTCGCATGGTTAGTGTTTGATTGTTGCTAAAACCTCTAATCCTAAGTGGTTTCACTTCTCAAGCCTTCTAAACAAACTCCTATACTAATTTAATCGAATCAAAGCGTGATGATCAATGAAATCAAACTAAGCAATAACAAAAGGAGCGTTTAAATATACTATCAAACCGTAACCAAAACGAATAATGACAACATATTAATAACCCTTTAATCATTCAACTTCATTCCAAACTCATCCAAAACACTCAACAGCCATGTTTAAACACCCTTGCATTTAAAATGCACATAAATGAATCAAAATGACAACTCTTGCCCCACAGAATCATTTATTGTGCACTAGTGAAATATTACAAGTTGTAAAGTAGCAAAAAACTACTCATATTCACTCAATATGAACAAAGAATCAAATTACACTTGTCGAACGAACTTAATCAAACGTTAAGGACAACACTTAATATGTGATCAATGAATAAAACGTCAAATAAAGCTAACACGATCAAATGAATTAGATTTCCATGAATTTTCCTCAGAATTGTGTAATTATATATTTGTGCATCAAATTATTCGCGAAAGCTTACAATAAAACAAGGGAATTGAAGTACGTATACAAACTCATAAAACAACGATAGTTCTCGCATTGATAGTTTTTGCTTGTTGTTAAAACCTCTAATCCAATGTGGTTTCACTTCTCAAGCCTTCTAAACAAACTCTTGTACTAATTTAATCCAATCAAAGTATGATGATCAATGAAATCACGCTAAACAATACAAAAGGAGAGTTTGAATATACTATCAAAACCGAAACCAAAACGAATTATGAGACCATATTAATAACCCTTTAATCGTTCAACTTCATTCCAAACTCATCCAAAACACTCAACAACCATGTTTAAACACTCTTGCATTTAAAATGCACATAAATAAACCAAAATGACAACTCTCGAGATTTATTGTGCACTAATGAAATATTACAAGTTGTAAAGTAGCAAAAAACTACTCGTATTCACTTAATATGAACAGAGAATCAAATTACACTTGTCGAACGAACTTAATCAGACATTAAGGACAACACTTAATATGTGATCAATGAATAAAAAGTCAAATCAAGCTAACACGATCAAATGAATTAGATTTCCATGAATTTTCCTCAAATTATGTAATTATATATTTGTGCATCGAAGTATTCGCGAAAGCTTACAATGAAACAAGGGAAACGAAATACGTATACAAACTTATAAAACAACAATAGTTCTCGCATGGATAGTTTTTGCTTGTTGTTAAAACCTCTAATCCAATGTGGTTTCACTTCTGAAGCCTTCTAAACAAAATCTTGTACTAATTTAATCCAATCAAAGTATCATGATCAATGAAATCACGCTAAACAATACAAAAGGAGCGTTTGAATATACTATCAAAACCGAAACCAAAACGAATAATGAACCATATTAATAACCCTTTAATCGTTCAACTTCATTCCAAACTCATCCAAAACACTCAACAACCATGTTTAAACACTCTTGCATTTAAAATGCACATAAATGAATCAAAATGACAACTCTTGACCCACAAAATAATTTTTTGTGCACTAGTGAATTATTACAAGCTGTAAAGTAGCAAAAAACTACTCGTATTCACTTAATATGAACAGAGAATCAATTTACATTTGTCGAACGAACTTAATTAGACGTTAAGGACAACACTTAATATGTGATCACTGAATAAAAAGTCAAATTAAGCTAACACGATCAAATTAATTAGATATCCATTAATTTCCCTCAAAATTACATAATTATATATTTGTGCATCGAAGTATTCGTGAAAGCTTACAATGAAACAAGGGAAACGAAATACGTATACAAACTTATAAAACAACGATAGTTCTCGAATGGTTAGTGTTTGCTTGTTGCTAAAACCTCTAATCCTAAGTGGTTTCACTTCTCAAGCCTTCTAAACAAACTCCTATACTAATTTAATCGAATCAAAGCGTGATGATCAATGAAATCAAACTAAGCAATAACAAAAGGAGCGTTTAAATATACTATCAAAACCGTAACCAAAACGAATAATGACAACATATTAATAACCCTTTAATCGTTCAACTTCATTCCAAACTCATCCAAAACACTCAACAACCATGTTTAAACACTCTTGCATTTAAATGCACATAAATGAATCAAAAGACAACTCTTGACCCACAGAATCATCTATTGTGCACTAGTGAAATATTACAAGTTGTACAGTAGCAAAAAACTACTCTTATTCACTCAATATGCACAGAGAATCAAATTACACTTGTCGATCGAACTTAATCAGACGTTCAGGACAACACTTAATATGTGATCAATGAAAAAAAAGTCAAATCAAGCTAACACGATCATATGAATTAGATATCCATGAATTTCCCTCAAAATTATGTAATTATATATTTGTGCATCGAAGTATTCGCGAAAGCTTACAATGAAACAAGGGAAACGAAATACGTATACAAACTTATAAAACAACGATAGTTCTCGCATGGATAGTTTTTGCTTGTTGATAAAACCTCTAATCCTAAGTTGTTTCACTTCTCAAGCCTTCTAAACAAACTCCTATACTAATTTAATCGAATGAAAGCATGATGATCAATGAAATCAAACTAAAAATAACAAAAGGAGCGTTTGAATATACTATCAAAACCGAAACCAAAACGAATAATGAGACCATATTAATAACCCTTTAATCGTTCAACTTCATTCCAAACTCATCCAAAACACTTAACAACCATGTTTAAACACTCTTGCGTTTAAAATGCACATAAATGAATCAAAATGACAACTCTCGATCCACAGAATCATTTATTGTGCACTAGTGAAATATTTCAAGTTTTAAAGTAGTAAAAAACTACTCATATTCACTCAATATGAAAAGAGAATCAAATTACACTTGTCGAACGAACTTAATCAGACGTTAAGGACAACACTTAATATGTGATTATTGAATAAAAAGTCAAACCAAGCTAACACGATCAAATGAATTAGATATCCATAATTTCCCTCAATATTATGTAATTATATATTTGTGCATCGAAGTATTCGCGAATGCTTACAATAAAACAAGGAATTGAAGTACGTATACAAACTCATAAAACAACGATAGTTCTCGCATGGATAGTTTTTGCTTGTTGTTAAAACCTCTAATCCAATGTGGTTTCACTTCTGAAGCCTTCTAAACAACTCTTGTACTAATTTAATCCAATCAAAGTATGATGATCAATGAAATCACGCTAAACAATACAAAAGGAGCGTTTGAATATACTATCAAAACCGAAACCAAAACGAATAATGAGACCATATTAATAACCCTTTAATCGTTCAACTTCATTCCAAACTCATCCAAACACTCAACAACCATGTTTAAACACTCTTTCATTTAAAATGCACATAAATGAATCAAAATGACAACTCTTGACCCATAGAATAATTTTTGTGCACTAGTGAATTATTACAAGCTGTAAAGTAGCAAAAAACTACTCGTATTCACTTAATATGAACAGAGAATCAAATTACACTTGTCGAACGAACTTAATTAGACGTTAGGGACAACACTTAATATGTGATCACTGAATAAAAGTCAAATTAAGCTAACACGATCAAATTAATTAGATATCCATTAATTTCCCTCAAAATTACATAATTATATATTTGTGCATCGAAGTATTCGCAAAAGCTTACAATATAACAAGGGAAATGAAGTACGTATACAAACTCATAAAACAATGATAGTTCTCGCATGGTTAGTGTTTGCTTGTTGCTAAAACCTCTAATCCTAAGTGGTTTCACTTCTCAAGCCTTCTAAACAAACTCCTATACTAATTTAATCGAATCAAAGCATGATGATCAATGAAATCAAACTAAACAATAACAAAAGGAGCGTTTAAATATATTTTCAAAACCGAAACCAAAACGAATAATGACAACATATTAATAACCCTTTATTCATTCAACTTCATTCCAAACTCATCCAAAACACTCAACAACCATGTTTAAACACCCTTGCATTTAAAATACACAAAAATGAATCAAAATGACAACTCTTGAACCACAGTATCATTTTTTATGCACTAGTGAAATATTACAAGTTGTAAAGTAGCAAAAAACTACTCATATTCACTCAATATGAACAAAGAATCAAATTACACTTGTCGAACGAACTTAATCAAACGTTAAGGACAACACTTAATATGTGATCAATGAATAAAACGTCAAATAAAGCTAACACGATCAAATGAATTAGATTTCCATGAATTTTCCTCAGAATTGTGTAATTATATATTTGTGCATCAAATTATTCGCGAAAGCTTACAATAAAACAAGGGAATTGAAGTACGTATACAAACTCATAAAACAACGATAGTTCTCGCATGGATAGTTTTTGCTTGTTGTTAAAACCTCTAATCCAATGTAATTTCACTTCTCAAGCCTTCTAAACAAACTCTTGTACTAATTTAATCCAATCAAAGCATGATGATCAATGAAATCATGCTAAACAATACAAAAGTAGCATTTGAAGATACTATCAAAACCGAAATCAAAACGAATAATGAGACCATATTAATAACCCTTTAATCGTTCAACTTCATTCCAAACTCATCCAAAACACTCAACAACCATGTTTAAACACTCTTGCATTTAAAATGCACATAAATTAATCAAAATGACAACTCTTGACCCACAGAATCTTTTATTGTGCACTAGTGAAATATTACAAGTTGTAAAGTAGCAAAAAACTACTCATGTTCACTTAATATGAACATAGAATCAAATTACACTTGTCGAACGAACTTAATTAGGCGTTAAGGACAACATTTAATATGTGATCAATGAATAAAAATTCAAATCAAGCTAACACGATCAAATGAATTAGATATCCATGAAATTCCCTCAAAATTGTGTAATTATATATTTGTGCATCGAAGTATTCGCGAAAGCTTACAATATAACAAGGGAAATGAAGTACGTATACAAATTCATAAAACAACGATAGTTCTCGTATGGTTAGTGTTTGCTTGTTGCCAAAACCTCTAATCCTAATTGGTTTCACTTCTCAAGCCTTCTAAACAAACTCCTATACTAATTTAATCGAATCAAAGCATGATGATCAATGAAATCAAACTAAACAATAACAAAAGAAGCGTTTGAATATACTATCAAAACCGAAACCAAAACGAATAATGAGACCATATTAATGACCCTTTAATCGTTCATCTTCATTCCAAACTCATCCAAAACACTCAACAACCATGTTTAAACACTCTTGCATTTAATATGCTCAAAATGAATCAAATGACAACTCTTGATCCACAAAATCATTTATTGTGCACTAGTGAAATATTTGAAGTTGTAAAGTAGCAAAAACTACTCGTATTCACTTAATATGAACAGAGAATCAAATTACACTTGTCGAACAAACTTAATCAGACGTAAGGACAACACTTAATATGTGATCAATGACAAAAAGTCAAATCAAGCTAACACGATCAAATGAATTAGATTTCCATGAAATTTCCTCAGAATTATGTAATTATATATTTGTGCATCAAAGTATTCGCGAAAACTTGCAATAAAACAAGGGAAATGAATACGTATGCAAACTCATAAAACAACGATGGTTCTCGCATGGATAGTTTTTGCTTGTTGTTAAAACCTCTAATCCAATGTGGTTTCACTTCTCAAGCCTTCTAAACAAACTCTTGTACTAATTTAATCAAATCAAAGCATGATGATCAATGAAATCACGCTAAACAATACAAAAGGAGCGTTTGAATATACTATCAAAATCGAAACCAAAACGAATAATGAGACCATATTAATAACCTTTAATCATTCAACTTCATTCCAACGCATCCAAACACTCAACAACCATGTTTAAATACTCTTGCATTAAAATGCACATAAATGAATCAAAATGACAACTCTCGATCCACAGAATCATTTATTATGCACTAGTGAAATATTTCAAGTTGTAAAGTAGCAAAAAAACTACTCGTATTCACTTAATATGAACAGAGAATCAAATTACACTTGTCGAACGAACTTAATCAGACATTAAGGACAACACTTAATATGTGATCAACGAATAAAAAGTCAAATCAAGCTAACACGATCAAATGAATTAGATTTCCATGAATTTTCCTCAAAATTATGTAATTATATATTTGTGAATCAAAGTATTCGCGAAAACTTACAATAAAACAAGGAAAATGAAGTACGTATACAAACTCATAAAACAACGATAGTTCTCGCATGGATAGTTTTTGCTTGTTGTTAAAACCTCTAATCCAATGTAATTTCACTTCTCAAGCCTTCTAAACAAACTCTTGTACTAATTTAATCTAATCAAAGCATGATGATCAATGAAATCATGCTAAACAATACAAAAGTAGCATTTGAAGATACTATCAAAACCGAAATCAAAACGAATAATGAGACCATATTAATAACCCTTTAATCGTTCAACTTCATTCCAAACTCATCCAAAACACTCAACAACCATGTTTAAACACTCTTGCATTTAAAATGCACATAAATGAACCAAAATGACAACTCTCGATATTTATTGTGCACTAATGAAATATTACAAGTTGTAAAGTAGCAAAAAACTACTCGTATTCACTTAATATGAACAGAGAATCAAATTACACTTGTCGAACGAACTTAATCAGACATTAAGGACAACACTTAATATGTGATCAATGAATAAAAAGTTAAATCAAGCTAACACGATCAAATGAATTAGATTTCCATGAATTTTCCTCAAAATTATGTAATTATATATTTGTGAATCAAAGTATTCGCGAAAACTTACAATAAAACAAGGAAAATGAAGTACGTATACAAACTCATAAAACAACGATAGTTCTCGCATGGATAGTTTTTGCTTGTTGTTAAACCTCTAATCCAATGTAATTTCACTTCTCAAAGCCTTCTAAAAAAACTCTTGTACTAATTTAATCCAATCAAAGCATGATGATCATGAAATCATGCTAAACAATACAAAGGAGCATTTGAAGATACTATCAAAACCGAATCAAAACGAATAATGAGACCATATTAATAACCCTTTAATCGTTCAACTTCATTCCAAACTCATCCAAAACACTCAACAACCATGTTTAAACACTCTTTGCATTTAAAATGCACATAAATGAATCAAAATGACAACTCTTGACCCCACAGAATCTTTATTGTGCACTAGTGAAATATTACAAGTTGTAAAGTAGCAAAAAACTACTCGTATTCACTTAATATGACATAGAATCAAATTACACTTGTCGAACGAACTTAATTAGACGTTAAGGACAACATTAATATGTGATCATGAATAAAATTCAAATCAAGCTAACACGATCAAATGAATTAGATATCCATGATTTTCCCCCAAATTGTGTAATTATATATTTGTGCATCGAAGTATTCGCGAAAGCTTACAATATACAAGGAAATGAAGTACGTATACAACTTCATAAAACAACGATAGTTCTCGCATGGTTGTGTTTGCTTGTTGCCAAAACCTCTAATCCTAATTGGTTTCACTTCTCAAGCCTTCTAAACAAACTCCTATACTAATTTAATCGAATCAAAGCATGATGATCAATGAAATCAAACTAAACAATAACAAAAGAAGCGTTTGAATATACTATCAAAACCGAAACCAAAACGAATAATGAGACCATATTAATGACCCTTTAATCGTTCAACTTCATTCCAAACTCATCCAAAACACTCAACAACCATGTTTAAACACTCTTGCATTTAATATGCTCATAAATGAATCAAAATGACAACTCTCGATCCACAAAATCATTTATTGTGCACTAGTGAAATATTTGAAGTTGTAAAGTAGCAAAAAACTACTCGTATTCACTTAATATGAACAGAGAATCAAATTACACTTGTCGAACAAACTTAATCAGACGTTAAGGACAACACTTAATATGTGATCAATGAACAAAAAGTCAAATCAAGCTAACACGATCAAATGAATTAGATTTCCATGAAATTTCCTCAGAATTATGTAATTATATATTTGTGCATCAAAGTATTCGCGAAAACTTGCAATAAAACAAGGGAAATGAATACGTATGCAAACTCATAAAACAACGATGGTTCTCGCATGGATAGTTTTTGCTTGTTGTTAAAACCTCTAATCCAATGTGGTTTCACTTCTCAAGCCTTCTAAACAAACTCTTGTACTAATTTAATCAAATCAAAGCATGATGATCAATGAAATCACGCTAAACAATACAAAAGGAGCGTTTGAATATACTATCAAAATCGAAACCAAAACGAATAATGAGACCATATTAATAACCCTTTAATCATTCAACTTCATTCCAAACGCATCCAAAACACTCAACAACCATGTTTAAATACTCTTGCATTTAAAATGCACATAAATGAATCAAAATGACAACTCTCGATCCACAGAATCATTTATTATGCACTAGTGAAATATTTCAAGTTGTAAAGTAGCAAAAAAACTACTCGTATTCACTCAATATGAAAAGAGAATCAAATTACACTTGTCGAACGAACTTAATCAGACGTTAAGGACAACACTTAATATGTGATCAATGAATAAAAAGTCAAATCAACCTAATACGATCGAATGAATTAGATATCCATGAATTTCCCTCAAAATTATGTAATTATATATTTTTGGCTTCGAAGTATTCGCGAATGCTTTCTTACAATATAACAGGGAAATGAAGTACGTATACAAACTCATAAAACAACGATAGTTCTCGCATGGATAGTTTTTGCTTTTTGTTAAAACCTCTAATCCAATGTGGTTTCACTTCTCAAGCCTTCTAAACAAACTCTTGCACTAATTTAATAATCCAATCAAGCATGATGATCAATGAAATCATGCTAAACAATACAAAAGAGCATTTGAATATACTATCAAAACCAAACTCAAACGAATAATGAACCATATTAATAACCATTTAATCGTTCAACTTCATTCAAAACTCATCCAAAACACTCAACAACCATGTTTAAACACTCTTGCATTTAAAATGCACATAAATGATCAAAATGGCAACTCCTCGATCCACAAATCATTTATTGTGCACTAGTGAAATATTCAAGTGTAAAGTAGCAAAAAACTACTCGTATTCACTCAATATGAAAAGAGAATCAAATTACACTTGTCGAACGAACTTAATCAGACGTTAAGGATAACACTTAATATGTGATCAATGAATAAAAAGTCAAATCAAGCTAACATGATCAAACGAATTAAATATCCATGAATTTCCCTCAAAATTATGTAACTATATATTTGTGCATCGAAGTATTCGCGAAAGCTTACAATATAACAAGGGAAATGAAGTACGTATACAAACTCATAAAACAACGATAGTTCTCGCATGGTTAGTGTTTGCTTGTTGCCAAACCCTCTAATCCTAATTGGTTTCACTTCTCAAGCCTTCTAAACAAACTCCTATACTAATTTAATCGAATCAAAGCATGATGATCAATGAAATCAAACTAAACAATAACAAAAGAAGCGTTTGAATATACTATCAAAACCGAAACCAAAACGAATAATGAGACCATATTAATGACCCTTTAATCGTTCAACTTCATTCCAAACTCATCCAAAACACTCAACAACCATGTTTAAACACTCTTGCATTTAATATGCTCATAAATGAATCAAAATGACAACTCTCGATCTCACACAAATCATTTTGTGCACTAGTGAAATATTTCAAGTTGTAAAGTAGCAAAAAACTACTCGTATTCACTTAATATGAACAGAGAATCAAATTACACTTGTCGAACGAACTTAATCAGACGTTAAGGACAACACTTAATATGTGATCAATGAATAAAAAGTCAAATCAAGCTAACACGATCAAATAAATTAGATTTCCATGAAATTTCCTCAGAATTATGTAATTATATATTTGTGCATCAAAGTATTCGCGAAAACTTACAATAAAACAAGGGAAATGAATACGTATACAAACTCATAAAACAACGATAGTTCTCGCATGGATAGTTTTTGCTTGTTGTTAAAACCTCTAATCCAATGTGGTTTCACTTCTCAAGCCTTCTAAACAAACTCTTGTACTAATTTAATCAAATCAAAGCATTATGATCAATGAAATCACGCTAAACAATACAAAAGGAGCGTTTGAATATACTATCAAAACCGAAACCAAAACGAATAATGAGACCATATTAATAACCCTTTAATCGTTCAACTTCATTCCAAACTCATCCAAAACACTCAACAACCATGTTTAAACACTCTTGCATTTAAAATGCACATAAATGAATCAAAATGACAACTCTCGATCCACAGAATCATTTATTGTGCACTAGTGAAATATTTCAAGTTGTAAAGTAGCAAAAAACTACTCGTATTCACTCAATATGAAAAGAGAATCAAATTACACTTGTCGAACGAACTTAATCAGACGTTAAGGACAACACTTAATATGTGATCAATGAATAAAAAGTCAAATCAAGCTAACACGATCAAATGAATTAGATATCCATGAATTTCCCTCAAAATTATGTAATTATATATTTTTGCATCGAAGTATTCTCGAAAGCTTACAATATAACAAGGGAAATGAAGTACGTATACAAACTCATAAAACAACGATAGTTCTCGCATGGTTAGTGTTTGCTTGTTGCCAAAACCTCTAATCCTAAATGGTTTCACTTCTCAAGCCTTTTAAACAAACTCCTATACTAATTTAATCGAATCAAAGAATGATGATCAATGAAATCAAACTAAACAATAACAAAAGGAGCGTTTGAATATACTATCAAAACCGAAACCAAAACGAATAATGAGACCATATTAATAACCCTTTAATCGTTCAACTTCATTCCAAACTCATCCAAAACACTCAACAACCATGCTTAAACACTCTTGCATTTAAAATGCACATAAATGAATCAAAATGACAACTCTCGATCTACAAAATCATTTATTGTGCACTAGTGAAATATTTCAAGTTGTAAAGTAGCAAAAAACTACTCGTATTCACTTAATATGAACAGAGAATCAAATTACACTTGTCGAACGAACTTAATCAGACGTTAAGGACAACACTTAATATGTGATCAATGAACAAAAAGTCAAATCAAGCTAACACGATCAAATGAATTAGATTTCCATGAAATTTCCTCAGAATTATGTAATTATATATTTGTGCATCAAAGTATTCGCGAAAACTTACAATAAAACAAAGGAAATGAATACGTATACAAACTCATAAAACAATGATAGTTCTAGCATTGATAGTTTTTGCTTGTTGTTAAAACCTCTAATCCAATGTGGTTTCACTTCTCAAGCCTTCTAAACAAACTCTTGTACTAATTTAATCAAATCAAAGCATTATGATCAATGAAATCACGCTAAACAATACAAAAGGAGCGTTTGAATATACTATCAAAACCGAAACAAAACGAATAATGAGACCATATTAATAACCCTTTAATCATTCAACTTCATTCCAAACTCATCCAAAACACTCAACAACCATGTTTAAATACTCTTGCATTTAAAATGCACATAAATGAATCAAAATGACAACTCTCGATCCACAGAATCATTTATTATGCACTAGTGAAATATTTCAAGTTGTAAAGTAGCAAAAAACTACTCGTATTCACTCAATATGAAAAGAGAATCAAATTACACTTGTCGAACGAACTTAATCATACGTTAAGGACAACACTTACTATGTGATCAATGAATAAAAAGTCAAATCAACCTAATACGATCAAATGAATTAGATATCCATGAATTTCCCTCAAAATTATGTAATTATATATTTGTGCTTCGAAGTATTCGCGAAAGCTTACAATATAACAAGGGAAATGAAGTACGTATACAAACTCATAAAACAACGATAGTTCTCGCATGGATAGTTTTTGATTTTTGTTAAAACCTCTAATCCAATGTGGTTTCACTTCTCAAGCCTTCTAAACAAACTCTTGCACTAATTTAATCCAATCAAAGCATGATGATCAATGAAATCATGCTAAACAATACAAAAGGAGCATTTGAATATACTATCAAAACCAAACTCAAAACGAATAATGAGACCATATTAATAACCATTTAATCGTTCAACTTCATTCAAAACTCATCCAAAACACTCAACAACCATGTTTAAACACTCTTGCATTTAAAATGCACATAAATGAATCAAATGACAACTCTCGATCTACAGAATCATTTATTGTGCACTAGTGAAATTTCAAGTTGTAAAGTAGCAAAAAACTACTCGTATTCACTCAATATGAAAAGAGAATCAAATTACACTTGTCGAACGAACTTAATCAGACGTTAAGGACAACACTTAATATGTGATCAATGAATAAAAAGTCAAATCAAGCTAACATGATCAACGAATTAGATATCCATGAATTTCCCTCAAAATTATGTAATATATATTTGTGCATCGAAGTATTCGCGAAAGCTTACAATATAACAAGGGAAATGAAGTACGTATACAAACTCATAAAACAACGATAGTTCTCGCATGGTTAGTGTTTGCTTGTTGCCAAAACCTCTAATCCTAAATGGTTTCACTTCTCAAGCCTTCTAAACAAACTCTTGCACTAATTTAATCCAATCAAAGCATGATGATCAATGAAATCACGCTAAACAATACAAAAGGAGCATTTGAATATACTATCAAAACCAAAATCAAAAAGAATAATGAGACCATAGTAATAACCCTTTAATCGTTCAACTTCATTCCAAACTCATCCAAAACACTCAACAACCATGTTTAAAAACTCTTGCATTTAAAATGCACATAAATGAATCAAAATGACAACTCTCGATCCACAAAACCATTTATTGTGCACTAGGGAAATATTTCAAGTAGTAAAGTAGCAAAAAACTACTCGTATTCACTCAATATGAAAAGAGAATCTAATTACACTTGTCGAACGAACTTAATCAGACGTTAAGGATAACACTTAATATGTGATCAATGAATAAAAAGTCAAATCAAGCTAACACGATCAAATGAATTAGATATCCATGAATTTCCCTCAAAATTATGTAATTATATATTTGTGCATCGAAGTATTCGCGAAAGCTTACAATATAACAAGGGAAATGAAGTACGTATACAAACTCATAAAACAACGATAGTTCTCGCATGGTTAGTGTTTGCTTGTTGCCAAAACCTCTAATCCTAAATGGTTTCACTTCTCAAGCCTTCTAAACAAACTCCTATACTAATTTAATCGAATCAAAGCATGATGATCAATGAAATCAAACTAAACAATAACAAAAGGAGCGTTTGAATATAATATCAAAACCGAAACCAAAATGAATAATGAGACCATATTAATAACCCTTTAATCGTTCAACTTCATTCCAAACTCATCCAAAACACTCAACAACCATGTTTAAATACTCTTGCATTTAAAATGCACATAAATGAATCAAAATGACAACTCTCGATCCACAAAAATATTTATTGTGCACTAGTGAAATATTTCAAGTTGTAAAGTAGCAAAAAACTACTCGTATTCACTTAATATGAACAGAGAATCAAATTACACTTGTCGAACGAACTTAATCAGAAGTTAAGGACAACACTTAATATGTGATCAAAGAACAAAAAGTCAAATCAAGCTAACACAATCAAATGAATTAGATTTCCATGAAATTTCCTCAGAATTATGTAATTATATATTTGTGCATCAAAGTATTCACGAAAACTTACAATAAAACAAGGAAAATGAAGTACGTATACAAACTTATAAAACAACAATAGTTCTCGCATGGTTAGTGTTTGCTTGTTGCCAAAACCTCTAATCCTAAATGGTTTTACTTCTCAAGCCTCCTAAACAAACTCCTATACTAATTTAATCGAATCAAAGCATGATGATAAATGAAATCAAACTAAACAATAACAAAAGGAGCGTTTGAATATACTATCAAAACCAAAACCAAAACCAAAACGAATAATGTGGCCTTATTAATAACCCTTTAATCGTTCAACTTCATTCCAAACTCATCCAAAACACTCAACATCCATGTTTAAACACTCTTGCATTTAAAATGCACATAAATGAATCAAAATGACAACTCTCGATCCACAGAATCATTTATTGTGCACTAGTGAAAATTTTCAAGTTATAAAGTAGCAAAAAAATACTCGTATTCACTCAATATGAAAAGAGAATAAAATTACACTTGTCGAACGAACTTAATCAGAAGTTAAGGACAACACTTAATATGTGATCAATGAATAAAAAGTCAAATCAAGCTAACACGATCAAATGAATTTGATATCCATGAATTTCCCTCAAAATTATGTAATTATATATTTGTGCTTCGAAGTATTGGCGAAAGCTTACAATATAACAAAGAAAATGAAGTACATATACAAACTTATAAAACAACAATAGTTCTCGCATGGTTAGTGTTTGCTTGTTGCCAAAACCTCTAATCCTAAATGGTTTTACTTCTCAAGCCTTCTAAACAAACTCCTATACTAATTTAATCGAATCAAAGCATGATGATAAATGAAATCAAACTAAACAATAACAAAAGGAGCGTTTGAATATACTATCAAAACCAAAACCAAAACGAATAATGTGGCCTTATTAATAACCTTTTAATCGTTCAACTTCATTCCAAACTCATCCAAAACACTCAACAACCATATTTAAACACTCTTGCATTTAAAATGCACATAAATGAATCAAAATGACAACTCTCGATCCATAGAATCATTTATTGTGCACTAGTGAAAATTTTCAAGTTATAAAGTAGCAAAAAATACTCGTATTCACTCAATATGAAAAGAGAATAAAATTACACTTGTCGAACGAACTTAATCAGACGTTAAGGACAACACTTAATATGTGATCAATGAATAAAAAGTCAAATCAAGCTAACACGATCAAATGAATTAGATATCCATGAATTTCCCTCAAAATTATGTAATTATATATTTGTGCTTCGAAGTATTGGCGAAAGCTTACAATATAACAAAGAAAATGAAGTACATATACAAACTTATAAAACAACAATAGTTCTCGCATGGTTAGTGTTTGCTTGTTGCCAAAACCTCTAATCCTAAATGGTTTTACTTCTCAAGCCTTCTAAACAAACTCCTATACTAATTTAATCAAATCAAAGCATGATGATAAATGAAATCAAACTAAACAATAACAAAAGGAGCGTTTGAATATACTATCAAAACCAAAACCAAAACGAATAATGAGGCCTTATTAATAACCCTTTAATCGTTCAACTTCATTCCAAACTCATCCAAAACACTCAACAACCATGTTTAAACACTCTTGCATTTAAAATGCCCATAAATGAATCAAAATGACAACTCTCGATCCACAGAATCATTTATTGTGCACTAGTGAAAATATTCAAGTTATAAAGTAGCAAAAAATACTCGTATTCACTCAATATGAAAAGAGAATAAAATTACACTTGTCGAACGAACTTAATCAGACGTAAGGACAACACTTAATATGTGATCAATGAATAAAAAGTCAATCAAGCTAACAATCAAATGAATTTGATATCCATGAATTTCCCTCAAAATTATGTAATTAATATTTGTGCTTCGAAGTATTGGCGAAAGCTTACAATATAACAAGAAAATGAAGTACCTATACAAACTTAAAACAACAATAGTTCTCGCATGGTTAGTGTTTTGCTTGTTGCCAAAACCTCTAATCCTAAATATTTTACTTCTCAAGCCTTCTAAACAAACTCCTATACTAATTTAATCAAATCAAAGCATGATGATAAATGAAATCAAACTAAACAATAACAAAAGGAGCGTTTGAATATACTATCAAAACCAAAACCAAAACGAATAATGAGGCTATTAATAACCCTTTAATCGTTCAACTTCATTCCAAACTCATCCAAAACACTCAACAACCATGTTTAAACACTCTTGCATTTAAAATGCACATAAATGAATCAAAATGACAACTCTCGATCCACAGAATCATTTATTGTGCACTAGTGAAAAATTTCAAGTTATAAAGTAGCAAAAAACTACTCGTATTCACTCAATATGAACAGAGAATCAAATTACACATGTCACACGAACTTAATCAGACGTTAAGGACAACACTTAATATGTGATCAATGAATAAAAAGTCAAATCAAGCTAACACGATCAAATGAATTTGATATCCATGAATTTCCCTCAAAATTATGTAATTATATATTTGTGCTTCGAAGTATTGGCGAAAGCTTACAATATAACAAAGAAAATGAAGTACATATACAAACTTATAAAACAACAATAGTTCTCGCATGGTTAGTGTTTGCTTGTTGCCAAAACCTCTAATCCTAATGGTTTACTTCTCAAGCCTTCTAAACAAACTCCTATACTAATTTAATCAAATCAAAGCATGATGATAAATGAAATCAAACTAAACAATAACAAAAGGAGCGTTTGAATATACTATCAAAACCAAAACCAAAACGAATAATGAGCCTATTAATAACCCTTTAATCGTTCAACTTCATTCCAAACTCATCCAAAACACTCAACAACCATGTTTAAACACTCTTGCATTTAAAATGCCCATAAATGAATCAAAATGACAACTCTCGATCCACAGAATCATTTATTGTGCACTAGTGAAAATATTCAAGTTATAAAGTAGCAAAAAATACTCGTATTCACTCAATATGAAAAGAGAATAAAATTACACTTGTCGAACGAACTTAATCAGACGTTAAGGACAACACTTAATATGTGATCAATGAATAAAAAGTCAAATCAAGCTAACACGATCAAATGAATTTGATATCCATGAATTTCCCTCAAAATTATGTAATTATATATTTGTGCTTCGAAGTATTGGCGAAAGCTTACAATATAACAAAGAAAATGAAGTACCTATACAAACTTATAAAACAACAATAGTTCTCGCATGGTTAGTGTTTGCTTGTTGCCAAAACCTCTAATCCTAAATAGTTTTACTTCTCAAGCCTTCTAAACAAACTCCTATACTAATTTAATCAAATCAAAGCATGATGATAAATGAAATCAAACTAAACAATAACAAAAGGAGCGTTTGAATATACTATCAAAACCAAAACCAAAACGAATAATGAGGCTATTAATAACCCTTTAATCGTTCAACTTCATTCCAAACTCATCCAAAACACTCAACAACCATGTTTAAACACTCTTGCATTTAAAATGCACATAAATGAATCAAAATGACAACTCTCGATCCACAGAATCATTTATTGTGCACTAGTGAAAAATTTCAAGTTATAAAGTAGCAAAAAACTACTCGTATTCACTCAATATGAACAGAGAATCAAATTACACATGTCACACGAACTTAATCAGACGTTAAGGACAACACTTAATATGTGATCAATGAATAAAAAGTCAAATCAAGCTAACATGATCAAACGAATTAGATATCCATGAATTTCCCTCAAAATTATGTAACTATATATTTGTGCATCGAAGTATTCACGAAAGCTTACTATATAACAAGGGAAATGAAGTACGTATACAAAATCATAAAACAACGATAGTTCTCGTATGGTTAGTGTTTGCTTGTTGCCAAAACCTCTAATCCTAAATGGTTTCACTTCTCAAGCCTTCTAAACAAACTCCTATACTAATTTAATCGAATCAAAGCATGATGATCAATGAAATCAAACTAAACAATAACAAAAGGAGCGTTTGAATATACTATCAAAACCGAACCAAAATGATAATGAGACCATATTAATAACCCTTTAATCGTTCAACTTCATTCCAAACTCATCCAAAACACTCAACAACCATGTTTAAAATACTCTTGCATTTAAATGCACATAAATGAATCAAAATGACAACTCTCGATCCACAATTATTTATTGTGCACTAGTGAAATATTTCAAGTTGTAAAGTAGCAAAAAACTACTCGTATTCACTTAATATGAACAGAGAATCAAATTACACTTGTCGAACGAACTTAATCAGAAGTTAAGGACAACACTTAATATGTGATCAATGAACAAAAAGTCAAATCAAGCTAACACGATCAAATGAATTAGATTTCCATGAAATTTCCTCAGAATTATGTAATTATATATTTGTGCATCAAAGTATTCGCGAAAACTTACAATAAAACAAGGAAAATGAAGTACGTATACAAACTTATAAAACAACAATAGTTCTCGCATGGTTAGTGTTTGCTTGTTGCCAAAACCTCTAATCCTAAATGGTTTTACTTCTCAAGCCTTCTAAACAAACTCCTATACTAATTTAATCGAATCAAAGCATGATGATAAATGAAATCAAACTAAACAATAACAAAAGGAGCGTTTGAATATACTATCAAAACCAAAACCAAAACGAATAATGTGGCCTTATTAATAAACTTTTAATCGTTCAACTTCATTCCAAACTCATCCAAAACAGTCAACAACCATATTTAAACACTCTTGCATTTAAAATGCACATAAATGAATCAAAATGACAACTCTCGATGCACAGAATCATTTATTGTGCACTAGTGAAAAATTTCAAGTTATAAAGTAGCAAAAAACTACTCGTATTCACTCAATATGAAAAGAGAATGAAATTACACTTGTCGAACGAACTTAATCAGATGTTAAGGACAACACTTAATATGTGATCATTGAATAAAAAGTCAAATCAAGCTAACACGATCAAATGAATTAGATATCCATGAATTTCCCTCAAAATTATGTAATTATATATTTGTGCTTCGAAGTATTCGCGAAAGCTTACAATATAACAAGGAAAATGAAGTACGTATACAAACTTATAAAACAACAACAGTTCTCGCATGGTTAGTGTTTGCTTGTTGCCAAAACCTCTAATCCTAAATGGTTTTACTTCTCAAGCCTTCTAAACAAACTCCTATACTAATTTAATCGAATCAAAGCATGATGATCAATGAAATCAAACTAAACAATACCAAAAGGAGCGTTTGAATATACTATCAAAACCGAAACCAAAACGAATAATGAGACCATATTAATAACCCTTTAATCGTTCAACTTCATTCCAAACTCATCCAAAACACTCAACAACCATGTTTAAACACTTTTGCATTTAAAACGCACATAAATGACTCAAAATGACAACTCTTGACCCACAGAATCATTTATTGTGCACTAGTGAAATATTACAAGTTGTAAAGTAGCAAAAAACTACTTGTGTTCAGTTAATATGAATAGAGAATCAAATTACACTTGTCGAACAAACTTAATCAGACGTTAAGGACAACACTTAATATGTGATCAATGAACAAAAAGTAAAATCAAGCTAACACGATCAAATGAATTAGATTTCCATGAAATTTCCTCAGAATTATGTAATTATATATTTGTGCATCAAAGTATTCGCTAAAACTTGCAATAAAACAAGGGAAATGAATACGTATGCAAACTCAAAAAACAACGATGGTTCTCGCATGGATAGTTTTTGCTTGTTGTTAAAACCTCTAATCCAATGTAGTTTCACTTCTCAAGCCTTCTAAACAAACTCTTGTACTAATTTAATCAAATCAAAGCATTATGATCAATGAAATCACGCTAAACAATACAAAAGGAGCGTTTGAATATACTATCAAAACTGAAACCAAAACGAATAATGAGACCATATTAATAACCCTTTAATTATTCAACTTCATTCCAAACTCATCCAAAACACTCAACAACCATGTTTAAATACTCTTGCATTTAAAATGCACATAAATGAATCACAATGACAACTCTCGATCCACAGAATCATTTATTATGCACTACTGAAATATTTCAAGTTGTAAAGTAGCAAAAAACTACTCGTATTCACTCAATATGAAAAGAGAATCAAATTACACTTGTCGAACGAACTTAATCAGACGTTAAGGACAACACTTAATATGTGATCAATGAATAAAAAGTCAAATCAACCTAATACGTTCAAATGAATTAGATATCCATGAATTTCCCTCAAAATTATGTAATTATATATTTGTGCTTCGAAGTATTCGCGAAAGCTTACAATATAACAAGGGAAATGAAGTACGTATACAAACTCATAAAACAACGATAGTTCTCGCATGGATAGTTTTTGCTTTTTGTTAAAACCTCTAATCCAATGTGGTTTCACTTCTCAAGCCTTCTAAACAAACTCTTGCACTAATTTAATCCAATCAAAGCATGATGATCGATGAAATCACGCTAAACAATACAAAAGGAGCATTTGAATATACTATCAAAACCAAAATCAAAACGAATAATGAGACCATATTAATAACCATTTAATCGTTCAACTTCATTCAAAACTCATCCAAAACACTCAACAACCATGTTTAAACACTCTTGCATTTAAAATGCACATAAATGAATCAAAATGACAACTCTCGATCCACAGAATCATTTATTGTGCACTAGTGAAATATTTCAAGTTGTAAAGTAGCAAAAAACTACTCGTATTCACTCAATATGAAAAGAGAATCAAATTACACTTGTCGAACGAACTTAATCAGACGTTAAGGATAACACTTAATATGTGATCAATGAATAAAAAGTCAAATCAAGCTAACATGATCAAACGAATTAGATATCCATGAATTTCCCTCAAAATTATGTAACTATATATTTGTGCATCGAAGTATTCGCGAAAGCTTACAATATAACAAGGGAAATGAAGTACGTATACAAACTCATAAAACAACGATAGTTCTCGCATGGTTAGTGTTTGCTTGTTGCCAAAACCTCTAATCCTAAATGGTTTCACTTCTCAAGCCTTCTAAACAAACTCCTATACTAATTTAATCGAATCAAAGCATGATGATCAATGAAATCAAACTAAACAATAACAAAAGGAGCGTTTGAATATACTATCAAAACCGAAACCAAAATGAATAATGAGACCATATTAATAACCCTTTAATCGTTCAACTTCATTCCAAACTCATCCAAAACACTCAACAACCATGTTTAAACACTCTTGCATTTAAAATGCACATAAATGAATCAAAATGACAACTCTCGATCCACAAAATCATTTATTGTGCACTAGTGAAATATTTCAAGTTGTAAAGTAGCAAAAAACTACTCGTATTCACTTAATATGAACAGAGAATCAAATTACGCTTGTCGAACGAACTTAATCAGAAGTTAAGGACAACACTTAATATGTGATCAATGAACAAAAAGTCAAATCAAGCTAACACGATCAAATGAATTAGATTTCCATGAAATTTCCTCAGAATTATGTAATTATATGTTTGTGCATCAAAGTATTCGCGAAAACTTAAAATAAAACAAGGAAATGAAGTACGTATAAAACTTATAAAACAACATAGTTCTCGCATGGTTAGTGTTTGCTTGTTGCCAAAACCTCTAATCCTAATGGTTTTACTTCTCAAGCCTTCTAAACAAACTCCTTACTAATTTTAATCGAATCAAAGCATGATGATCAATGAAATCAACTAAACAATAACAAAAGGAGCGTTTGAATATACTATCAAAACCGAAACCAAACGAATAATAGACCATATTAATAACCCTTTAATCGTTCAACTTCATTCCAAACTCATCCAAACACTCAACAACCATGTTTAAAACACTTTGCATTTTAAAACGCACATAAATGACTCAAAATGACAACTCTTGACCCACAGAATCATTTATTGTGCACTAGTGAAATATTACAAGTTGTAAAGTAGCAAAAAACTACTTGTGTTCACTTAATATGAATAGAGAATCAAATTACACTTGTTGAACAAACTTAATCAGACGTTAAGGACAACACTTAATATGTGATCAATGAAAAAAAAGTCAAATCAAGCTAACACGATCAAATAAATTAGATTTCCATGAAATTTCCTCGGAATTATGTAATTATATATTTGTGCATCAAAGTATTCGCGAAAACTTACAATAAAACAAGGAAAATGAATACGTATACAAACTCATAAAACAACGATAGTTCTCGCATGGATAGTTTTTGCTTGTTGTTAAAACCTCTAATCCAATGTGGTTTCACTTCTCAAGCCTTCTAAACAAACTCTTTTACTAATTTAATCAAATCAAAGCATTATGATCAATGAAATCACGCTAAACAATACAAAAGGAGCGTTTGAATATACTATCAAAACCGAAACCAAAACGAATAATGAGACCATATTAATAACCCTTTAATCGTTCAACTTCATTCCAAACTCATCCAAAACACTCAACAACCATGTTTTAAATACTCTTGCATTTAAAATGCACATAAATGAATCAAAATGACCACTCTTGATCCACAGAATCATTTATTATGCACTAGTGAAATATTTCA
>CM046467.1:13727459-13789346 GCA_025506415.1 Flaveria robusta | reverse complement strand
ATGAATAAAAAGTCAAATCAACTAACACGATCAAATGAATTAGATTTCCATGAATTTCCCTCAAAAATTATGTAATTATATATTTGGCATCAAAGTATTCGTAAAGCTTACCATAAAAACATGGGAAAATGAAGTACGTATACAAACTCATAAAACCACATAGTTCTCGCATGGATAGTTTTGCTTGTTGTTAAAACCTCCAATCCTATGTGGTTTCACTTCTCAAGCCTTCTAAACAAACTCCTGTACTAATTTATCCAATCAAAGCATGATAATCAATGAAATCACGCTAAACAATAACAAAAAGAGCGTTTGAATATACTATCAAAACCGTAACCAAAACGAATAATGACACCATATTAACAACCTTTAATCTTTCAACTTCATTCCAAACTCTTCCAAAACAGTCAACAACCATGTTAAAAACTCTGCATTTAAAATACACATAAATGAATCAAAATGACAACTCTTGATCTACAGAATCATTTATTGTGCACTAGTGAAATATTACAAGTTGTAAAGTAGCAAAAAACTACTCGTATTCACTCAATATGAACAGAGAATCAAATTACACTTGTCAAACGAACTTAATCAGGCGTTAAGGACAACACTTAATATGTGATCAATGAATAAAAAGTCAAATCAAGCTAACACGATCAAATGAATTAGATTCCCATGAATTTCCCTCAATGTTATGTAATTATATATTTCAGCATCAAAGTATTCGGAAAGGTTACAAAAAAACAAGAGAAATGAAGTACGTATACACAAACTCATAAAACAACGATAGTTCTCGCTGGATAGTTTTTGCTTGTTGTTAATACCTTTAATCCTATGTGGTTTCACTTCTCATGCCTTCTAAACAAACTCTTGTACTAATTTATCCAATCAAAGCATGATGATCAATGAAATCACGCTAAACAATAACAAAAGGAGCGTTTGAAATACTATCAAAACCGAAACCAAAACGAATAATGACACCATATAAACACCTTTAATCGTTCAACTTCATTCCAAACTCTTCCAAAACAGTCAACAACCATGTTCAAAAACTCTTGCATTAAAATACACATAAATGAATCAAAATGACAACTCTGATCCACAGAATCATTTATTGTGCCCTAGTGAAATATTACAAGTTGTAAAGTAGCAAAAAAAAACTACTCGTATTCACTCAATATGAATAGAGAATCAAATTACACTTGTCAAACGAACTTAATCAGACGTTAAGGACAACACTTAATATGTGATCAATGAATAAAAAGTCAAATCAAGCTAACACGATCAAATGAATTAAATTTCCATGAATTTCCCTCAATGTTATGTAATTATATATTTGTGGATCAAAGTATTCGTGAAAGCTTACAATAAAACATGGGAAATGAAGTACGTATACAAACTCATAAAACCACGATAGTTCTCGCATGGATAGTTTTTGCTTGTTGTTAAAACCTACAATCCTATGTGGTTTCACTTCTCAAGCCTTCTAAACAAACTCCTGTACTAATTTAATCCAATCAAAGCATGATGATCAATGAAATCACGCTAAACAACAGCAAAAGGAGCGTTTGAATATACTATCAAAACCGAAACCAAAACGAATAATGACACCATATTAATAACCTTTAATCGTTCAACTTCATTCAAACTCTTCCAAAACAGTCAACAACCATGTTAAAAACTTGCATTTAAAATACACATAAATGAATCAAAATGACAACTCTTGATCCACAGAATCATTATTGTGCACTAGTGAAATATTAAAAGTTGTAAAAGTAGCAAAAAATACTCGTATTCACTCAATATGAACAGAGAATCAAATTACACTTGTCAAACGAACTTAAAAGACGTTAAGGACAACACTTAATATGTGATCAATGAATAAAAAGTCAAATCAAGCTAACACGATCAAATGAATTAGATTTCCATGAATTTGCCTCAAAATTATGTAATTATATATTTGTGCATCAAAGTATTCGTTAAAGCTTACCATAAAACATGGGAAAAGAAGTACGTATACAAACTCATAAAACCACAATAGTTCTCGCATGGATAGTTTTTGCTTGTTGTTAAAACCTCCAATCCTATGTGGTTTCACTTCTCAAGCCTTCTAAACAAACTCCTGTACTAATTTAATCCAATCAAAGCATGATAATCAATGAAATCACGCTAAACAATAACAAAAAGAGCGTTTGAATATACTATCAAAACCGTAACCAAAACGAATAATGACACCATATTAACAACCTTTTAATCTTTCAACTTCATTCCAAACTCTTCCAAAACAGTCAACAACCATGTTTAAAAACTCTTGCATTTAAAATACACATAAATGAATCAAAATGACAACTCTTGATCTACAGAATCATTTATTGTGCACTAGTGAAATATTACAAGTTGTAAAGTAGCAAAAAACTACTCGTATTCACTCAATATGAACAGAGAATCAAATTACACTTGTCAAACGAACTTAATCAGGCGTTAAGGACAACACTTAATATGTGATCAATGAATAAAAAGTCAAATCAAGCTAACACGATCAAATGAATTAGATTCCCATGAATTTCCCTCAATGTTATGTAATTATATATTTCAGCATCAAAGTATTCGCGAAAGTGTACAAAAAAACAAGAGAAATGAAGTACGTATACAAACTCATAAAACAACGATAGTTCTCGCATGGATAGTTTTTGCTTGTTGTTAATACCTCTAATCCAATGTGGTTTCACTTCTCATGCCTTCTAAACAAACTCTTGTACTAATTTAATCCAATCAAAGCATGATGATCAATGAAATCACGCTAAACAATAACAAAAGGAGCGTTTGAATATACTATCAAACCGAAACCAAAACGAATAATGACACCATATAAACAACCCTTTATTCGTTCAACTTCATTCCAAACTCTTCCAAAACAGTCAACAACCATGTTCAAAAACTCTTGCATTTAAAATACACATAAATGAATCAAAATGACAACTCTTGATCCATAGAATAATTTATTGTGCCCTAGTGAAATATTACAAGTTGTAAAGTAGCAAAAAACTACTCGTATTCACTCAATATGAATAGAGAATCAAATTACACTTGTCAAACGAACTTAATCAGACGTTAAGGACAACACTTAATATGTGATCAATGAATAAAAAGTCAAATCAAGCTAACACGATCAAATGAATTAAATTCCATGAATTTCCCTCAAGTTATGTAATTATATTTGTGGATCAAAGTATTCGTGAAAGCTTACAATAAAACATGGGAAATGAAGTACGTATACAAACTCATAAAACCACGATAGTTCTCGCATGGATAGTTTTTGCTTGTTGTTAAAAACTACAATCCTATGTGGTTTCACTTCTCAAGCCTTCTAAACAAACTCCTGTACTAATTTAATCCAATCAAAGCATGATGATCAATGAAATCACGCTAAACAACAGCAAAAGGAGCGTTTGAATATACTATCAAAACCGAAACCAAAACGAATAATGACACCATATTAATAACCATTTAATCGTTCAACTTCATTCCAAACTCTTCCAAAACAGTCAACAACCATGTTTAAAAACTCTTGCATTTAAAATACACATAAATGAATCAAAATGACAACTCTTGATCCACAGAATCATTTATTGTGCACTAGTGAAATATTAAAAGTTGTAAAGTAGCAAAAAACTACTCGTATTCACTCAATATGAACAGAGAATCAAATTACACTTGTCAAACGAACTTAATCAGACGTTAAGGACAACACTTAATATGTGATCAATGAATAAAAAGTCAAATCAAGCTAACACGATCAAATGAATTAGATTTCCATGAATTTCCCTCAATGTTATCTAATTATGTATTTCTACATCATAGTATTCGCGAAAGTTTACAATAAAACAAGAGAAATGAAGTACGTATACAAACTCATAAAACAACGATAGTTCTCGCATGGATAGTTTTTGCTTGTTGTTAATACCTCTAATCCTATGTGGTTTCACTTCTCATGCCTTCTAAACAAACTCCTGTACTAATTTAATCCAATCAAAGCATGATGATCAATGAAATCACGCTAGACAATAACAAAAGGAGCGTTTGAATATACTATTAAAATCGAAACAAAAACGAATAATGACACCATATTAACAACCCTTTAATCTTTCAACTTCATTCCAAACTCTTTCAAAACACTCAACAACCATGTTTAAAAACTCTTGCATTTAAAATACACATAAATGAATCAAAATGACAACTCTTGATCCACAGAATCATTTATTGTGCACTAGTGAAATATTACAAGTTGTAAAGTAGCAAAAAGCTACTCGTATTCACTCAATATGAACAGAGAATCAAATTACACTTGTCAAACGAACTTAATCAGACGTTAAGGACAACACTTAATATGTGATCAATGAATAAAAAGTCAAATCAAGCTAACACGATCAAATGAATTAGATTTCCATGAATTTCCCTCAAAGTTATGTAATTATATATTTCTACATCAAAGTATTCGCGAAAGTGTACAATAAAACAAGAGAAATGAAGTACGTATACAAACTCATAAAACAACGATAGTTCTCGCATGGATAGTTTTTGCTTGTTGTTAATACCTCTAATCCTATGTGGTTTCACTTCTCATGCTTCTAAACAAACTCCTGTACTAATTTAATCCAATCAAAGCATGATGATCAATGAAATCACGCGAAGCAATAACAAAAGGAGCGTCTGAATATACTATCAAAACAGAAAACAAAACGAATAATGACAGCATATTAATAACCTTTTAATCGTTCAACTTCATTCCAAACTCTTCCAAAACACTCAATAACCACTTTTAAACACTCTTGTATTTAAAATACACATAAATGAATCAAAATGACAACTCTTGATCAACAGAATCATTTATTATGCACTAGTGAAACATTTCAAGTTGTAAAGTAGTAAAAAACTTCTCGTATTCACTCAATATGAACAGAGAAACAAATTACACTTATCGAACAAACATATCAGACGTTAAGGACAACACTTAATATGTGAACAATGAATAAAAAGTCAAATCAAGCTAACACGATCAAATGAATTAGATTTCCATGAATTTCCCTCAAAATTATGTAATTATATATTTGTGGATCAAAGTATTCGTGAAAGCTTACAATAAAACATGGAAAATGAAGTACGTATACAAACTCATAAAACCACGATAGTTCTCGCATGGATAGTTTTTGCTTGTTGTAAAAACCTCCAATCCTATGTGGTTTCACTTCTCAAGCCTTCTAAACAAACTCCTGTACTAATTTAATCCAATCAAAGCATGATGATCAATGAAATCACGCTAAACAATAACAAAAGGAGCGTTTGAATATACTATCAAAACCGAAACCAAAACGAATAATGAAACCATATTAATAACCCTTTAATCGTTCAACTTCATTCCAAACTCTTCCAAAACACTAAACAACCATGTTTAAACAATCTTGCATTTAAAATACACATAAATGAATCAAAATGACAACTCTTGATCAACAGAATCATTTATTGTGCACTAGTGAAATATTTCAAGTTGTAAAGTAGTAAAAAACTACTCGTATTCACTCAATATGAACAGAGAAACAAGTTACACTTGTCGAACTAACTTAATCAAACGTTAAGGACAACACAATATGTGAACAATGAATAAAATGTCAAATGAAGCTAACACGATCAAATGAATTAGATTTCCATTAATTTCCCTCAAAGTTATGTAATTATATATTTCTGCATCAAAGTATTCGCGAAAGTGTACAATAAAACAAGAGAAATGAAGTACGTATACAAACTCATAAAACAATGATAGTTCTCGCATGGATAGTTTTTGCTTGTTGTTAATACCTCTAATCCTATCTGGTTTCACTTCTCATGCTTCTAAACAAACTCTTGTACTAATTTAATCCAATCAAAGCATGATGATCAATGAAATCACGCTAAGCAATAACAAAATGAGCGTTTGAATATACTATCAAAACCGAAACCAAAACGAATAATGACACCATATTAATAACCCTTTAATCGTTCAACTTCATTCCAAACTATTCCAAAACACTCAACAACCTTGTTTAAACACTATTGCATTTAAAATACATATAAATGAATCAAAATGACAACTCTTGATCAACAGAATCATTTATTGTGCACGAGTGAAATATTTCAAGTTGTAAAGTAGTAAAAAACTACTCGTATTCACTCAATATGAACAGAGAAACAAATTACACTTGTCGAACAAACTTAATCAGACGTTAAGGACAACACTTAATATGTGAACAATGAATAGATAGTCAAATCAAGCTAACACGATCAAATAAATTAGATTTCCATGAATTTTCCTCAAGATTATGTAATTATATATTTATGCATCAAAGTATTCTTGAAAGCTTACAATAAAACAAAGGAAATGAAGTACGTATACAAACTTATAAAACCACAATAGTTCTCGCATGGATAGTTTTTGCTTGTTGTTAAAACCTCCAATCCTATGTGGTTTCACTTCTCAAGCCTTCTAAACAAACTCCTGTACTAATTTAATCCAATCAAAGCATGATGATCAATGAAATCACGCTAAACAATAACAAAAGGAGCGTTTGAATATACTATCAAAACCAAAACCAAAACGAATAATGACACCATATTAACAACCCTTTAATCTTTCAACTTCATTCCAAACTCTTCCAAAACAGTCAACAACCATGTTTAAAAACTCTTGCATTTAAAATACACATAAATGAATCAAAATGACAACTCCTGATCCACAGAATCATTTATTGTGCACTAGTGAAATATTACAAGTTGTAAAGTAGCAAATAACTACTCGTATTCACTCAATATGAACAGAGAATCAAATTACACTTGTCGAACTAACTTAATCAAACGTTAAGGACAACACTTAATATGTGAACAATTAATAAAAAGTCAAATCAAGCTAACACGATCAAATGAATTAGATTTCAATGAATTTCCCTCAAAGTTATGTAATTATATATTTCTGCATCAAAGTATTCGCGAAAGTGTACAATAAAACAAGAGAAATGAAGTACGTCTACAAACTCATAAAACAACGATAGTTCTCGCATGGATAGTTTTTGCTTGTTGTTAATACCTCTAATCCTATTTTGTTTCACTTCTCATGCCTTCTAAACAAACTGCTGTACTAATTTAATCCAATCAAAGCATGATGATCAATGAAATCACGCTAAGCAATAACAAAAGGAGCGTTTGAATATATAATCAAAACCGAAACCAAAACGAATAATGACACCGTATTAATAACCCTTTAATCGTTCAACTTCATTCGAAACTCTTCCAAAACACTCAACAACCATGTTTAAACACTATTGCATTTAAAATACACATAAATGAATCAAAATGACAACTCTTGATCACAGAATCATTTATTGTGCACTAGTGAAATATTTCAAGTTGTAAAGTAGTAAAAACTACTCGTATTCACTCAATATGAACAGAGAAACAAATACACTTGTCGAACAAACTTATCAGACGTTAAGGACAACACTTAATATGGAACAATGAATAAAAAGTCAAATCAAGCTAACACGATCAAATGAATTAGATTTCCATGAATTCCCTCAAAATTATGTAATTATATATTGTTGATCAAAGTATTCGTGAAAGCTTACAATAAAACATGGAAAATGAAGTACGTATACAAACTCATAAAACCACGATAGTTCTCGCAGGGATAGTTTTTGCTTGTTGTTAAAACCTCCAATCCTATGTGGTTTCATTTCTCAAGCCTTCTAAACAAACTCCTGTACTAATTTAATCCAATCAAAGCATGATGATCAATGAAATCACGCTAAACAATAAGAAAAGGAGCGTTTGAATATACTATCAAAACCGAAACCAAAACGAATAATGACACCATATTAACAACCCTTTAATCTTTCAACTTCATTCCAAACTCTTCCAAAACAGTCAACAACCATGTTTAAAAACTTTTGCATTTAAAATACACATAAATGAATCAAAATGACAACTCTTGATCAACAGAATCATTTATTCTGCACTAGTGAAATATTTCAAGTTGTAAAGTAGTAAAAAACTACTCTTATTCACTCAATATGAACAGAGAAACAAATTACACTTGTCGAACAAACATATCAGACGTTAAGGACAACACTTAATATGTGAACAATGAATAAAAAGTCAAATCAAGCTAACACGATCAAATGAATTAGATTTCCATGAATTTCCCTCAAAATTATGTAATTATATATTTGTGCATCAAAGTATTCGTTAAAGCTTACCATTAAACATGGGAAATGAAGTACGTATACAAACTCATAAAACCACGATAGTTCTCGCATGGATAGTTTTTGCTTGTTGTTAAAACCTCCAATCCTATGTGGTTTCACTTCTCAAGCCTTCTAAACAAACTCCTGTACTAATTTAATCCAATCAAAGCATGATAATCAATAAAATCACACTAAACAATAACAAAAAGAGCGTTTGAATATACTATCAAAACCGAAACCAAAACGAATAATGACACCATATTAATAACCCTTTAATCGTTCAACTTCATTCCAAACTCTTCCAAAACAGTGAACAACCATGTTTAAAAACTCTTGCATTTAAAATACACATAAATGAATCAAAATGACAACTCTTGATCCACAGAATCATTTATTGTGCACTAGTGAAATATTAAAAGTTGTAAAGTAGCAAAAAACTACTCGTATTCACTCAATATGAACAGAGAATCAAATTACACTTGTCAAATGAACATAATAAGACGTTAAGGACAACACTTAATATGTGATCAATGAATAAAAAGTCAAATCAAGCTAACAGAATCAAATGAATTAGATTTCCATGAATTTCTCTCAGAATTATGTAATTATATATTTGTGCATCATAGTATTCGTGAAAGTTTACAATAAAACAAAGAAAATAAGTACGTATACAACTCATAAAAACAATAGTTCTCGCATGGATAGTTTTTGCTTGTTGTTAATACTCTCTTATCCTATGGTTTCACTTCTCAAGCCTTCTAAACAAACTCGGTACTAATTTAATCCAATCAAAGCATGATGATCAATGAAATCATGCTAAACAATAACAAAAGGAGCGTTTGAATATACTATCAGAACCGAAACCAAAACGAATAATGACACCATATTAACAACCCGTTAATCTTTCAACTTCATTCCAAACTCTTCCAAAACAGTCAACAACCATGTTTAAAAACTCTTTCATTTAAAATACACATAAATGAATCAAAATGACAACTCTTGATCCACAGAATCATTTATTGTGCACTAGTGAAATATTAAAAGTTGTAAAGTAGCAAAAAACTACTCGTATTCACTCAATATGAACAGAGAATCAAATTACACTTGTCAAATGAACTTAATAAGACGTTAAGGACAACACTTAATATGTGAACAATGAATAAAAAGTCAAATCAAGCTAACACGATCAAATGAATTAGATTTCCATGAATTTCCCTCAAAATTATGTAATTATATATTTGTGGATCAAAGTATTCGTGAAAGCTTACAATAAAACATGCGAAATGAAGTACGTATACAAACTCATAAAACCACGATAGTTCTCGCATGGATAGTTTTCGCTTGTTGTAAAAACCTCCAATCCTATGTGGTTTCACTTCTCAAGCCTTCTAAACAAACTCCTGTACTAATTTAATCCAATCAAAGCATGATGATCTATGAAATCACACTAAACAATAACAAAAGGAGCCTTTGAATATACTATCAAAACCGAAACCAAAACGAAAAATGACACCATATTAATAACCCTTTAATCGTTCAACTTCATTCCAAACTCTTCCAAAACACTAAACAACCATGTTTAAACAATCTTGCATTTAAAATACACATAAATGAATCAAAATGACAACTCTTGATCAACAGAATCATTTATTGTGCCTAGTGAAATATTACAAGTTGTAAAGTAGTAAAAAACTACTCATATTCACTCAATATGAACAGAGAAACAAATTACACTTGTCGAACGAACTTAATCAAACGTTAAGGACAACACTTAATATGTGAACAATGAATAAAAATCAAATCAAGCTAACACGATCAAATGAATTAGATTTCCATGAATTTCCCTCAAAATTATGTAATTATATATTTGTGGATCAAAGTATTCGTGAAAGCTTACAATAAAACATGGGAAATGAAGTACGTATACAAACTCATAAAACCACGATAGTTCTCGCATGGATAGTTTGCTGTTGTTTTAAAACCTACAATCCTATGTGGTTTCACTTCTCAAGCCTTCTAAACAAACTCCTGTACTAATTTAATCCAATCAAAGCATGATGATCAATGAAATCACGCTAAACAATAACAAAAGGAGCGTTTGAATATACTATCAAAACCGAAACCAAAACGAATAATGACACCATATTAATAACCCTTTAATCGTTCAACTTCATTCCAAACTCTTCCAAAACAGTCAACAACCATGTTTAAAAACTCTTGCATTTAAAATACACATAAATGAATCAAAATGACAACTCTTGATCCACAGAATCATTTATTGTGCACTAGTGAAATATTAAAAGTTGTAAAGTAGCAAAAAACTACTCGTATTCACTCAATATGAACAGAGAATCAAATTACACTTGTCAAATGAACTTAATAAGACGTTAAGGACAACACTTAATATGTGATCAATGAATAAAAAGTCAAATCAAGCTAACAGAATCAAATGAATTAGATTTCCATGAATTTCTCTCAGAATTATGTAATTATATATTTGTGCATCATAGTATTCGTGAAAGTTTACAATAATACAAGAGAAATAAGGTACGTATACAAACTCATAAAACAACTATAGTTATCGCATGGATAGTTTTTGCTTGTTGTTAATACCTCTTATCCTATGTGGTTTCACTTCTCAAGCCTTCTAAACAAACTCCTGTACTAATTTAATCCAATCAAAGCATGATGATCAATGAAATCATGCTAAACAATAACAAAAGGAGCGTTTGAATATACTATCAGAACCGAAACCAAAACGAATAATGACACCATATTAACAACCCTTTAATCTTTCAACTTCATTCCAAACTCTTCCAAAACAGTCAACAACCATGTTTAAAAACTCTTTCATTTAAAATACACATAAATGAATCAAAATGACAACTCTTGATCCACAGAATCATTTATTGTGCACTAGTGAAATATTAAAAGTTGTAAAGTAGCAAAAAACTACTCGTATTCACTCAATATGAACAGAGAATCAAATTACACTGTCAAAATGAACTTACTATAAGACGTTAAGGACAACACTTATATGTGAACAATGAATAAAAGTCAAATCAAGCTAACACGATCAAATGAATTAGATTCCATGAATTCCCTCAAAATTATGTAATTATATATTTGGCATCAAAGTATTCGTGAAAGCTTACAATAAAACAAGGGAAATGAAGTACGTATACAAACTCATAAAACAACGATAGTTCTCGCATGGATAGTTTTTGCTTGTTGTAAAACCTCCAATCCTATGTGGTTTCACTTCTCAAGCCTTCTAAACAAACTCCAGTACTAATTTAATCCAATCAAAGCATGATGATCAATGAAATCAACTAAACAATAACAAAAGGAGAGCGTTTGAATATACTATCAAAACAAACCAACCAAAACGAAAATGACACCATATTAATAACCTTTAATCTTTCAACTTCATTCCAAACTCTTCCAAAACACTCAACACCATGTTTAAAACTCTTGCATTTAAAATACACATAAATGAATCAAAATGACAACTCTTGATCAACAGAATCATTTATTGTGCACTAGTGAAATATTTCAAGTTGTAAAGTAGTAAAAAACTACTCGTATTCACTCAATATGAACAGAGAATCGAATTACACTTGTCAAACGAACTTAATCAGACGTTAAGGACAACACTTAATATGTGATCAATGAATAAAAAGTCAAATCAAGCTAACACGATCAAATGAATTAGATTTCCATGAATTTGCCTCAAAATTATGTAATTATATATTTGTGCATCAAAGTATTCGTGAAAGCTTACAATAAAACACGGGAAGTGAAGTACGTATACAAACTCATAAAACAACGATAGATCTCGCATGGATAGTTTTTGCTTGTTGTTAAAACCTCTAATCCTATGTGGTTTCACTTCTCAAGCCTTCTAAACAAACTCCTGTACTAATTTAATCCAATCAAAGCATAATGATCAATGAAATCACGCTAAACAATAACAAAAGGAGCGTTTGAATATACTATCAAAACCGAAACCAAAACGAATAATGATACCATTTAATAACCTTTAATCGTTTCAACTTCATTCCAAACTCTTCCAAAACACTCAACAACCATGTTTAAAACTCTTGCATTTAAAATACACATAAATGAATCAAAATGACAACTCTTGATCAACAGAATCATTTATTGTGCACTAGTGAAATATTTCAAGTTGTAAAGTAGTAAAAACTACTCGTATTCACTCAATATGAATAGAGAATCGAATTACACTTGTCAAACGAACTTAATCAGACGTTAAGGACAACACTTAATATGTGATCAATGAATAAAAAGTCAAATCAAGCTAACACGATCAAATGAATTAGATTTCCATGAATTTCCCTCAAATTATGTAATATATATTTGTGCATCAAAGTATTCGGAAAGCTTACAATAAAACAAGGGAAATGAAGTACGTATACAAACTCATAAAACACGATAGTTCTCGCATGGATAGTTTTGCTTGTTGTTAAAACCTCCAATCCTATGTGGTTTCACTTCTCAAGCCTTCTAAACAAACTCCTGTACTAATTTAATCCAATCAAAGCATGATGATCAATGAAATCAACTAAACAATAACAAAAGGAGCGTTTGAATATACTATCAAAACCGAAACCAAAAACGAAATATGATACCTTTAATAACACTTTAATCTTTCAACTTCATTCCAAACTCTTCCAAAACACTCAACAACCATGTTTAAACACTCTTGCATTTTAAATACACATAAATGAATCAAAATGACATCTCTGATCAACAGAATCATTTATTGTGCACTAGTGAAATATTACAAGTTGTAAAGTAGTAAAAAACTACTCGTATTCACTCAATATGAACAGAGAATCAATTACACTTGTCAAACGAACTTAATCAGACGTTAAGGACAACACTTAATATGTGATCAATGAATAAAAAGTCAAATCAAGCTAACACGATCAAATGAATTAGATTCCATGAATTTCCCTCAAAATTATGTAATTATATATTTGTGCATCAAAGTATTCATGAAAGCTTACAATAAAACAAGGGAAATGAAGTACGTATACAAACTCATAAAACAACGATAGTTCTCATGGATAGTTTTTGCTTGTTGTTAAAACCTCCAATCCTATGTGGTTTCACTTCTCAAGCCTTCTAAACAAACTCCAGTACTAATTTAATCCAATCAAAGCATGATGATCAATGAAATCACGCTAAACAATAACAAAAGGAGCGTTTGAATATACTATCAAAACCGAAACCAAAACGAATAATGACACCATTTAATAACCTTTAATCTTTCAACTTCATTCCAAACTCTTCCAAAACACTCAACAACCATGTTTAAACACTCTTGCATTTAAAATACACATAAATGAATCAAAATGACAACTCTTGATCAACAGAATCATTTATTGTGCACTAGTGAAATATTCAAGTTGTAAAGTAGTAAAAAAACTACTCGTATTCACTCAATATGAACAGAGAATCGAATTACACTTGTCAAACGAACTTAATCAGACGTTAAGGACAACACTTAATATGTGATCAATGAATAAAAATCAAATCAAGCTAATACGATCAAATGAATTAGAATTCCATGAATTTCCCTCAGAATTATGTAATTATATATTGTGCATCAAAGTATTCATGAAAGCTTACAATAAAACAAGGGAAATGAAGTACGTATACAAACTCATAAAACAACGATAGTTCTCGCATGGATAGTTTTTGCTTGTTGTTAAAAAATCCTATGTGGTTTCACTTCTCAAGCCTTCTAAACAAACTAGTACTAATTTAATCCAATCAAAGCATGATGATCAATGAAATCACGCTAAACAATAACAAAAGGAGCGTTTGAATATACTATCAAAACCGAAACCAAAAAGAATAATGATACCTTTTAATAACCCTTAATCTTTCAACTTCATTCCAAACTCTTCCAAAACATCAACAACCATGTTTAAAAACTCTTGCATTTAAAATACACATAAATGAATCAAAATGACAACTCTTGATCAACAGAATCATTTATTGTGCACTAGTGAAATATTTCAAGTTGTAAAGTAGTAAAAAACTACTCGTATTCACTCAATATGAACAGAGAATCGAATTACACTTGTCAAACGAACTTAATCAGACGTTAAGGACAACACTTAATATGTGATCAATGAATAAAAAGTCAAATCAAGCTAACACGATCAAATGAATTAGAATTCCATGAATTTCCCTCAGAATTATGTAATTATATATTTGTGCATCAAAGTATTCATGAAAGTTACAATAAAACAAGGGAAATGAAGTACGTATACAAACTCATAAAACAACGATAGTTCTCGCATGGATAGTTTTTGCTTGTTGTTAAAACCTCCAATCCTATGTGGTTTCACTTCTCAAGCCTTCTAAACAAACTCAGTACTAATTTAATCCAATCAAAGCATGATGATCAATGAAATCATGCTAAACAATAACAAAAGGAGCGTTTGAATATACTATCAAAACCGAAACAAAAAGAATAATGATACCATTTAATAACACTTTAATCTTTCAACTTCATTCCAAACTCTTCCAAAACACTCAACAACCATGTTTAAAAACTCTTGCATTTAAAATACACATAAATGAATCAAAATGACATCTCTTGATCAACAGAATCATTTATTGTGCACTAGTGAAATATTCAAGTGTAAAGTAGTAAAAACTACTCGTATTCACTCAATATGAACAGAGAATCGAATTACACTTGTCAAACGAACTTAATCAGACGTTAGGACAACACTTAATATGTGATCAATGAATAAAAAGTCAAATCAAGCTAATACGATCAAATGAATTAGAATTCCATGAATTTCCCTCAAATTATGTAATTATATATTGTGCATCAAAGTATTCATGAAAGCTTACAATAAAACAAGGGAAATGAAGTACGTATACAAACTCATAAAACAACGATAGTTCTCGCATGGATAGTTTTTGCTTGTTGTTAAAACCTCCAATCCTATGTGGTTTCACTTCTCAAGCCTTCTAAACAAACTCCAGTACTAATTTAATCCAATCAAAGCATGATGATCAATGAAATCAAGTAAACAATAACAAAAGGAGCGTTTGAATATACTATCAAAACCGAAACCAAAACGAATAATGATACCATTTTAATAACCCTTTAATCGTTCAACTTCATTCCAAACTCTTCCAAAACACTCAACAACCATGTTTAAACACTCTTGCATTTAAAATACACATAAATGAATCAAAATGACATCTCTTGATCAACAGAATCATTTATTGTGCACTAGTGAAATATTTCAAGTTGTAAAGTAGTAAAAACTACTCGTATTCACTCAATATGAACAGAGAATCGAATTACACTTGTCAAACGAACTTAATCAGACGTTAAGGACAACACTTAATATGTGATCAATGAATAAAAAGTCAAATCAAGCTAACACGATCAAATGAATTAGATTTCCATGAATTTCCCTCATAATTATGTAATTATATATTTGTGCATCAAAGTATTCATGAAAGCTTACAATAAAACAAGGGAAATGAAGTACGTATACAAACTCATAAAACAACGATAGTTCTCGCATGGATAGTTTTTGCTTGTTGTTAAAACCTCCAATCCTATGTGGTTTCACTTCTCAAGCCTTCTAAACAAACTCCAGTACTAATTTAATCCAATCAAAGCATGATGATCAATGAAATCACGCTAAACAATAACAAAAGGAGCGTTTGAATATACTATCAAAACCGAAACCAAAAAGAATAATGACACCTTTAATAACACTTTAATCTTTCAACTTCATTCCAAACTCTTCCAAAACACTCAACAACCATGTTTAAACACTCTTGCATTTAAAATACACATAAATGAATCAAAATGACATCTCTTGATCAACAGAATCATTTATTGTGCACTAGTGAAATATTTCAAGTTGTAAAGTAGTAAAAACTACTCGTATTCACTCAATATGAACAGAGAATCGAATTACACTTGTCAAACGAACTTAATCAGACGTTAAGGACAACACTTAATATGTGATCAATGAATAAAAAGTCAAATCAAGCTAACACGATCAAATGAATTAGATTTCCATGAATTTCCCTCAGGATTATGTAATTATATATTTGTGCATCAAAGTGTTCGCGAAAGTTTACAATAAAACAAGAGAAATGAAGTACGTATACAAACTCATAAAACAACGATAGTTCTCGCATGGATAGTTTTTGCTTGTTGTTAAAACCTCCAATCCTATGTGGTTTCACTTCTCAAGCCTTCTAAACAAACTCCAGTACTAATTTAATCCAATCAAAGCATGATGATCAATGAAATCAATCTAAACAATAACAAAAGGAGCGTTTGAATATACTATCAAAACCGAAACCAAAAAGAATAATGATACCCTTTTAATAACGCTTTAATCTTTCAACTTCATTCCAAACTCTTCCAAAACACTCAACAACCATGTTTAAACACTCTTGCATTTAAATACACTAAATGAATCAAAATGACATCTCTTGATCAACAGAATCATTTATTGTGCACTAGTGAAATATTTCAAGTTGTAAAGTAGTAAAAACTACTCGTATTCACTCAATATGAACAGAGAATCAAATTACACTTGTGAAACGAACTTAATCAGACGTTAAGGACAACACTTAATATGTGATCAATGAATAAAAAGTCAAATCAAGCTAACACGATCAAATGAATTAGATTTCCATGAATTTCCCTCATAATTATGTAATTATATATTTGTGCGTCAAAGTATTCGTGAAAGCTTACAATAAAACAAGGGAAATGAAGTACGTATACAAACTCATAAAACAACGATAGTTCTCGCATGGATAGTTTTTGCTTGTTGTTAAAACCTCCAATCCTATGTGGTTTCACTTCTCAAGCCTTCTAAACAAACTCCAGTACTAATTTAATCCAATCAAAGCATGATGATCAATGAAATCATGCTAAACAATAACAAAAGGAGCGTTTGAATATACTATCAAAACCGAAACCAAAAGAATAATGACACCATTTTAATAACCTTTAATCTTTCAACTTCATTCCAAACTCTTCCAAAACACTCAACAACCATGTTTAAAACTCTTGCATTTAAAATACACATAAATGAATCAAAATGACATCTCTTGATCAACAGAATCATTTATTGTGCACTAGTGAAATATTTCAAGTTGTAAAGTAGTAAAAAATACTCGTATTCACTCAATATGAACAGAGAATCAAATTACACTTGTCAAACGAACTTAATCAGACGTTAAGGACAACACTTAATATGTGATCAATGAATAAAAGTCAAATCAAGCTAATACGATCAAATGAATTAAATTCCATGAATTTCCCTCAGAATTATGTAATTATATATTTGTGCATCAAAGTATCATGAAAGCTTACAATAAAACAAGGGAAATGAAGTACGTATACAAACTCATAAAACAACGATAGTTCTCGCATGGATAGTTTTTGCTTGTTGTTAAAACCTCCAATCCTATGTGGTTTCACTTCTCAAGCCTTCTAAACAAACTCCAGTACTAATTTAATCCAATCAAAGCATGATGATCAATGATATCAATCTAAACAATAACAAAAGGAGCATTTGAATATACTATCAAAACCGAAACCAAAAAGAATAATGATACCCTTTTAATAACACTTTAATCTTTCAACTTCATTCCAAACTCTTCCAAAACACTCAACAACCATGTTTAAACACTCTTGCATTTAAAATACACATAAATGAATCAAAATGACAACTCTTGATCCACAGAAGCATTTATTGTGCACTAGTGAAATATTACAAGTTGTAAAGTAGCAAAAAACTACTCGTATTCACTCAATATGAACAGAGAATCAAATTACACTTGTCAAACGAACTTAATCACACGTTAAGGACAACACTTAATATGTGATCAATGAATAAAAAGTCAAATCAAGCTAATACGATCAAATGAATTAGAATTCCATGAATTTCCCTCAGAATTATGTAATTATATATTTGTGCATCAAAGTATTCATGAAAGCTTACAATAAAACAAGGGAAATGAAGTACGTATACAAACTCATAAAACAACGATAGTTCTCGCATGGATAGTTTTTGCTTGTTGTTAAAACCTCCAATCCTATGTGGTTTCACTTCTCAAGCCTTCTAAACAAACTCCAGTACTAATTTAATCCAATCAAAGCATGATGATCAATGAAATCACGCTAAACAATAACAAAAGGAGCGTTTGAATATACTATCAAAACCGAAACCAAAAACGAATAATGAACCATTTAAATAACCTTTAATCGTTCAACTTCATTCCAAACTCTTCCAAAACACTCAACAACCATGTTTAAACACTCTTGCATTTAAAATACACATAAATGAATAAAAATGACATCTCTTGATCAACAGAATCATTTATTGTGCACTAGTGAAATATTACAAGTTGTAAAGTAGCAAAAAACTACTCGTATTCACTCAATATGAACAGAGAATCGAATTACACTTGTCAAACGAACTTAATCAGACGTTAAGGACAACACTTAATATGTGATCAATGAATAAAAAGTCAAATCAAGCTAACACGATCAAATGAATTAGAATTCCATGAATTTCCCTCAGAATTATGTAATTATATATTTGTGCATCAAAGTATTCGTAAAAACTTACAATAAAACAAGGGAAATGAAGTACGTATACAAACTCATAAAACAACGATAGTTCTCGCATGGATAGTTTTGCTTGTTGTTAAAACCTCCAATCCTATGTGGTTTCACTTCTCAAGCCTTCTAAACAAACTCCAGTACTAATTTAATCCAATCAAAGCATGATGATCAATGAAATCACGCTAAACAATAACAAAAGGAGCGTTTGAATATACTATCAAAACCGAAACCAAAAAGAATAATGATACCCTTTTAATAACACTTTAATCTTTCAACTTCATTCCAAACTCTTCCAAAACACTCAACAACCATGTTTAAACACTCTTGCATTTAAAATACACATAAATGAATCAAAATGACATCTCTTGATCAACAGAATCATTTATTGTGCACTAGTGAAATATTTCAAGTTGTAAAGTAGTAAAAAATACTCGTATTCACTCAATATGAACAGAGAATCGAATTACACTTGTCAAACGAACTTAATCAGACGTTAAGGACAACACTTAATATGTGATCAATGAATAAAAAGTCAAATCAAGCTAATACGATCAAATGAATTAGATTTCCATGAATTTCCCTCAGAATTATGTAATTATATATTTGTGCATCAAAGTATTCGTGAAAGCTTACAATAAAACATGGGAAATGAAGTACGTATACAAACTCATAAAACAACGATAATTCTAGCATGGATAGTTTTTGCTTGTTGTTAAAACCTCCAATCTTATGTGGTTTCACTTCTCAAGCCTTCTAAACAAACCTGTACTAATTTAATCCAATCAAAGCATAATGATCAATGAAATCACGCTAAACAATAACAAAAGGGGCATTTGAATATACTATCAAAACCGAAACCAAAACGAACAATGATACCCTTTTAATAACCCTTTAATCGTTCAACTTCATTCCAAACTCTTCCAAAACACTCAACAACCTTGTTTAAACACTCTTGCATTTAAAATACACATAAATGAATAAAAATGACATCTCTTGAACAACAGAATCATTTATTGTGCACTAGTGAAATATTACAAGTTGTAAAGTAGCAAAAAACTACTCGTATTCACTCAATATGAACAGAGAATCGAATTACACTTGTCAAACGAACTTAATCAGACGTTAAGGACAACACTTAATATGTGATCAATGAATAAAAAGTCAAATCAAGCTAACACGATCAAATGAATTAGATTTCCATGAATTTCCCTCAGGATTATGTAATTATATATTTGTGCATCAAAGTGTTCGCGAAAGTTTACAATAAAACAAGAGAAATGAAGTACGTATACAAACTCATAAAACAACGATAGTTCTCGCATGGATAGTTTTTGCTTGTTGTTAAAACCTCCAATCCTATGTGGTTTCACTTCTCAAGCCTTCTAAACAAACTCCAGTACTAATTTAATCCAATCAAAGCATGATGATCAATGAAATCAAGCTAAACAATAACAAAAGGAGCGTTTGAATATACTATCAAAACCGAAACCAAAACGAATAATGATACCCTTTTAATAACCCTTTAATCTTTCAACTTCATTCCAAACTCTTCCAAAACACTCAACAACCATGTTTAAACACTCTTGCATTTAAAATACACATAAATGAATCAAAATGACATCTCTTGATCAACAGAATCATTTATTATGCACTAGTGAAATATTTCAAGTTGTAAAGTAGCAAAAAACTACTCGTATTCACTCAATATGAACAGAGAATCAAATTACACTTGTCAAACGAACTTAATCAGACGTTAAGGACAACACTTAATATGTGATCAATGAATAAAAAGTCAAATCAAGCTAACACGATCAAATGAATTAGATTTCCATGAATTTCCCTCAGAATTATGTAATTATATATTTGTGCATCAAAGTATTCATGAAAGCTTACAATAAAACAAGGGAAATGAAGTACGTATACAAACTCATAAAACAACGATAGTCTCGCATGGATAGTTTTGCTTGTTGTTAAAACCTCCAATCCTATGTGGTTTCACTCTCAAGCCTTCTAAACAAACTCCAGTGCTAATTTAATCCAATCAAAGCATGATGATCAATGAAATCACGCTAAACAATAACAAAAGGAGCGTTTGAATATACTATCAAAACCAAAACCAAAAAGAATAATGATACCCTTTTAATAACGCTTTAATCTTTCAACTTCATTCCAAACTCTTCCAAAACACTCAACAACCATGTTTAAACACTCTTGCATTTAAAATACACATAAATGAATCAAAATGACATCTCTTGATCAACAGAATCATTTATTGTGCACTAGTGAAATATTTCAAGTTGTAAAGTAGTAAAAACTACTCGTATTCACTCAATATGAACAGAGAATCGAATTACACTTGTCAAACGAACTTAATCAGACGTTAAGGACAACACTTAATATGTGATCAATGAATAAAAAGTCAAATCAAGCTAACACGATCAAATGAATTAGATTTCCATGAATTTCCCTCAGAATTATGTAATTATATATTTGTGCATCAAAGTATTCATGAAAGCTTACAATAAAACAAGGGAAATGAAGTACGTATACAAACTCATAAAACAACGATAGTTCTCGCATGGATAGTTTTTGCTTGTTGTTAAAACCTCCAATCCTATGTGGTTTCACTTCTCAAGCCTTCTAAACAAACTCCAGTACTAATTTAATCCAATCAAAGCATGATGATCAATGAAATCAAGCTAAACAATAACAAAAGGAGCGTTTGAATATACTATCAAAACCGAAACCAAAACGAATAATGATACCCTTTTAATAACCCTTTAATCGTTCAACTTCATTCCAAACTCTTCCAAAACACTAAACAACCATGTTTAAACAATCTTGCATTTAAAATACACATAAATGAATCAAAATGACAACTCTTGATCAACAGAATCATTTATTGTGCACTAGTGAAATATTACAAGTTGTAAAGTAGTAAAAAAACTACTCATATTCACTCAATATGAACAGAGAAACAAATTACACTTGTCGAACGAACTTAATCAAACGTTAAGGACAACACTTAATATGTGATCAATGAATAAAAAGTCAAATCAAGCTAACATGATCAAATGAATTAGATTTCCATGAATTTCCCTCAAAATTATGTAATTATATATTTGTGGATCAAAGTATTCGTGAAAGCTTACAATAAAACATGGGAAATGAAGTACGTATACAAACTCATAAAACCACGATAGTTCTCGCATGGATAGTTTTTGCTTGTTGTTAAAACCTACAATCCTATGTGGTTTCACTTCTCAAGCCTTCTAAACAAACTCCTGTACTAATTTAATCCAATCAATGCATGATGATCAATGAAATCACGCTAAACAATAGCAAAAGGAACGTTTGAATATACTATCAAAACCGAAACCAAAAAGAATAATGACACCATATTAATAACCCTTTAATCGTTCAACTTCATTCCAAACTCTTCCAAAACAGTCAATAACCATGTTTAAAAACTCTTGCATTTAAAATACACATAAATGAATCAAAATGACAACTCTTGATCCACAAAATCATTTATTGTGCACTAGTGAAATATTAAAAGTTGTAAAGTAGCAAAAAACTACTCGTATTCACTCAATATGAACAGAGAATCAAATTACACTTGTCAAATGAACTTAATAAGACGTTAAGGACAACACTTAATATGTGATCAATGAATAAAAAGTCAAATCAAGCTAACAGGATCAAATGAATTAGATTTCCATGAATTTCCCTCAGAATTATGTAATTATATATTTGTACATCATAGTATTCGCGAAAGTTTACAATAAAACAAGATAAATAAAGTACGTATACAAACTCATAAAACAACGATAGTTATCGCATGGATAGTTTTTGCTTGTTGTTAATACCTCTTATCCTATGTGGTTTCACTTCTCAAGCCTTCTAAACAAACTCCTGTACTAATTTAATCTAATCAAAGCATGATGATCAATGAAATCATGCTAAACAATAACAAAAGGAGCGTTTGAATATACTATCAAAACCGAAACCAAAACGAAAAATGACACCATATTAATAACCCTTTAATCATTCAACTTCATTCCAAACTCTTCCAAAACACTAAACAACCATGTTTAAACAATCTTGCATTTAAAATACACATAAATGAAACAAAATGACAACTCTTGATAAACATAATCATTTATTATGCACTAGTGAAATATTACAAGTTGTAAAGTAGTAAAAAACTACTCATATTCACTCAATATGAACAGAGAAACAAATTACACTTGTCGAACGAACTTAATCAAACGTTAAGGACAACACTTAATATGTGAACAACGAATAAAAAGTCAAATCAAGCTAACACGATCAAATGAATTAGATTTCCATGAATTTCCCTCAAAATTATGTAATTATATATTTGTGGATCAAAGTATTCGTGAAAGCTTACAATAAAACATGGGAAATGAAGTACGTATACAAACTCATAAAACCACGATAGTTCTCGCATGGATAGTTTTTGCTTGTTGTAAAAACCTCCAATCCTATGTGGTTTCACTTCTCAAGCCTTCTAAACAAACTCCTGTACTAATTTAATCCAATCAAAGCATGATGATCAATGAAATCACGCTAAACAATAACAAAAGGAGCGTTTGAATATACTATCAAAACCAAAACCAAAACGAAAAATGACACCATATTAATAACCCTTTAATCGTTCAACTTCATTCCAAACTCTTCCAAAACACTAAACAACCATGTTTAAACAATCATGCATTTAAAATACACATTAATGAATCAAAATGACAACTCTTGATCAACAGAATCATTTATTGTGCACTAGTGAAATATTTCAAGTTATAAAGTAGTAAAAAACTACTCGTATTCACTCAATATGAACAGAGAAACAAGTTACACTTGTCGAACTAACTTAATCAAACGTTAAGGACAACACTTAATATGTGAACAATGAATAAAAAGTCAAATCAAGCAAACACAATCAAATGAATTAGATTTCCATGAATTTCCCTCAAAGTTATGTAATTATATATTTCTGCATCAAAGTATTCGCGAAAGTGTACAATAAAACAAAAGAAATAACGAATAATGACACCATATTAATAACCCTTTAATCGTTCAACTTCATTCCAAACACTTCCAAAACACTCAACAACCATGTTTAAACACTCTTGCATTTAAAATACACATAAATGAATCAAAATGACATCTCTTGATCAACAGAATCATTTATTATGCACTAGTGAAATATTTCAAGTTGTAAAGTAGTAAAAACTACTCGTATTCACTCAATATGAACAGAGAATCGAATTACACTTGTCAAACGAACTTAATCAGACGTTAAGGACAACACTTAATATCTGATCAATGAATAAAAAGTCAAATCAAGCTAATACGATCAAATGAATTAGAATTCCATGAATTTCCCTCAGAATTATGTAATTATATATTTGTGCATCAAAGTATTCATGAAAGCTTACAATAAAACAAGGGAAATGAAGTACGTATACAAACTCATAAAACAACGATAGTTCTCGCATGGATAGTTTTGCTTGTTGTTAAAACCTCCAATCCTATGTGGTTTCACTTCTCAAGCCTTCTAAACAAACTCCAGTACTAATTTAATCCAATCAAAGCATGATGATCAATGAAATCAAGCTAAACAATAACAAAAGGAGCGTTTGAATTTACTATCAAAACCGAAACCAAAAAGCATAATGATACCCTTTAATAACACTTTAATCTTTCAACTTCATTGCAAACTCTTCAAAACACTCAACAACCATGTTTAAACACTCTTGCATTTAAAATACACATAAATGAATCAAAATGACATCTCTTGATCAACAGAATCATTTATTGTGCACTAGTGAAATATTTCAAGTTGTAAAGTAGTAAAAACTACTCGTATTCACTCAATATGAACAGAGAATCGAATTACACTTGTCAAACGAACTTAATCACGTTAAGGACAACACTTAATATGTGATCAATGAATAAAAAGTCAAATCAAGCTAATACGATCAAATGAATTAGAATTCCATGAATTTCCCTCAGAATTATGTAATTATATATTTGTGCATCAAAGTATTCATGAAAGCTTACAATAAAACAACGGAAATGAAGTACGTATACAAACTCATAAAACAACGATAGTTCTCGCATGGATAGTTTTTGCTTGTTGTGAAAACCTCCAATCCTATTTGGTTTCACTTCTCAAGCCTTCTAAACAAACTCCAGTACTAATTTAATCCATTCAAAGCATGATGATCAATGAAATCAATCTAAACAATAACAAAAGGAGCGTTTGTATATACTATCAAAACCGAAACCAAAAAGAATAATGATACCCTTTTAATAACACTTTAATCTTTCAACTTCATTCCAAACTCTTCCAAAACACTCAACAACCATGTTTAAACACTCTTGCATTTAAAATACACATAAATGAATCAAAATGACATCTCTTGATCAACAGAATCATTTATTGTGCACTAGTGAAATATTCAAGTTGTAAAGTAGTAAAAACTACTCGTATTCACTCAATATGAAAGAGAATCGAATTACACTTGTCAAACGAACTTAATCACACGTTAAGGACAACACTTAATATGTAATCAATGAATAAAAAGTCAAATCAAGCTAATACGATCAAATGAATTAGAATTCCATGAATTTCCCTCAGAATTATGTAATTATATATTTGTGCATCAAAGTATTCATGAAAGCTTATAATAAAACAAGGGAAATGAAGTACGTATACAAACTCATAAAACAACGATAGTTCTCGCATGGATAGTTTTTGCTTGTTGTTAAAACCTCCAATCCTATGTGGTTTCACTTCTCAAGCCTTCTAAACAAACTCCAGTACTAATTTAATCCAATCAAAGCATGATGATCAATGAAATCAAGCTAAACAATAACAAAAGGAGCGTTTGAATTTACTATCAAAACCGAAACCAAAAAGCATAATGATACCCTTTTAATAACACTTTAATCTTTCAACTTCATTGCAAACTCTTCAAAAACACTCAACAACCATGTTTAAACACTCTTGCATTTAAAATACACATAAATGAATCAAAATGACATCTCTTGATCAACAGAATCATTTATTGTGCACTAGTGAAATATTTCAAGTTGTAAAGTAGTAAAAACTACTCGTATTCACTCAATATGAACAGAGAATTGAATTACACTTGTCAAACGAACTTAATCACACGTTAAGGACAACTCTTAATATGTGATCAATGAATAAAAAGTCAAATCAAGCTAATAAGATAAAATGAATTAGAATTCCATGAATTTCCCTCAGAATTATGTAATTATATATTTGTGCATCAAAGTATTCATGAAAGCTTACAATAAAACAAGGGAAATGAAGTACGTATACAAACTCATAAAACAACGATAGTTCTCGCATGGATAGTTTTTGCTTGTTGTTAAAACCTCCAATCCTATGTGGTTTCACTTCTCAAGCCTTCTAAACAAACTCCAGTACTAATTTAATCCAATCAAAGCATGATGATTAATGAAATCAAGCTAAACAATAACAAAAGGAGTGTTTGAATATACTATCAAAACCGAAACCAAAAAGAATAATGATACCCTTTTAATAACACTTTAATCTTTCAACTTCATTCCAAACTCTTTCAAAACACTCAACAACCATGTTTAAACACTCTTGCATTTAAAATACACATAAATGAATCAAAATGACATCTCTTGATCAACAGAATCATTTATTGTGCACTAGTGAAATATTTCAAGTTGTAAAGTAGTAAAAACTACTCGTATTCACTCAATATGAACAGAGAATCGAATTACACTTGTCAAACGAACTTAATCACACGTTAAGGACAACACTTAATATGTGATCAATGAATAAAAAGTCAAATCAAGCTAATACGATCAAATGAATTAGAATTCCATGAATTTCCCTCAGAATTATGTAATTATATATTTGTGCATCAAAGTATTCATGAAAGCTTATAATAAAACAAGGGAAATGAAGTACGTATACAAACTCATTAAACAACGATAGTTCTCGCATGGACAGTTTTTGCTTGTTGTTAAAACCTCCAATCCTATGTGGTTTCACTTCTCAAGCCTTCTAAACAAACTCCAGTACTAATTTAATCCAATCAAAGCATGATGATCAATGAAATCAAGCTAAACAATAACAAAAGGAGCGTTTGAATTTACTATCAAAACCGAAACCAAAAAGCATAATGATACCCTTTTAATAACACTTTAATCTTTCAACTTCATTCCAAACTCTTCCAAAACACTCAACAACCATGTTTAAACACTCTTGCATTTAAAATACACATAAATGAATCAAAATGACATCTCTTGATCAACAGAATCATTTATTGTGCACTAGTGAAATATTTCAAGTTGTAAAGTAGTAAAAACTACTCGTATTCACTCAATATGAACAGAGAATTGAATTACACTTGTCAAACGAACTTAATCAGACGTTAAGGACAACACTTAATATGTGATCAATGAATAAAAAGTCAAATCAAGGTAATATGATCAAATGAATTAGAATTCCATGAATTTCCCTCAGAATTATGTAATTATATATTTGTGCATCAAAGTATTCATGAAAGCTTACAATAAAACAAGGGAAATGAAGTACGTATACAAACTCATAAAACAACGATAGTTCTCGCATGGATAGTTTTTGCTTGTTGTTAAAACCTCCAATCCTATGTGGTTTCACTTCTCAAGCCTTCTAAACAAACTCCAGTACTAATTTAATCCAATCAAAGCATGATGATCAATGAAATCAAGCTAAACAATAACAAAAGGAGCGTTGAATTACTATCAAAACCGAAACCAAAAAGCATAATGATACCCTTTTAATAACACTTTAATCTTTCAACTTCATTGCAAACTCTTCAAAAACACTCAACAACCATGTTTAAACACTCTTGCATTTAAAATACACATAAATGAATCAAAATGACATCTCTTGATCAACAGAATCATTTATTGTGCACTAGTGAAATATTTCAAGTTGTAAAGTAGTAAAAACTACTCGTATTCACTCAATATGAACAGAGAATTGAATTACACTTGTCAAACGAACTTAATCACACGTTAAGGACAACTCTTAATATGTGATCAATGAATAAAAAGTCAAATCAAGCTAATAAGATAAAATGAATTAGAATTCCATGAATTTCCCTCAGAATTATGTAATTATATATTTGTGCATCAAAGTATTCATGAAAGCTTACAATAAAACAAGGGAAATGAAGTACGTATACAAACTCATAAAACAACGATAGTTCTCGCATGGATAGTTTTTGCTTGTTGTTATAACCTCCAATCCTATGTGGTTTCACTTCTCAAGCCTTCTAAACAAACTCCAGTACTAATTTAAACCATTCAAAGCATGTTGATCAATGAAATCAATCTAAACAATAACAAAAGGAGCGTTTGAATATACTATCAAAACCGAAACCAAAAAGAATAATGATACCCTTTTAATAACACTTTAATCTTTCAACTTTATTCCAAACTCTTCCAAAACACTCAACAACCATGTTTAAACACTCTTGCATTTAAAATACACATAAATGAATCAAAATGACATCTCTTGATCAACAGAATCATTTATTGTGCACTAGTGAAATATTTCAAGTTGTAAAGTAGTAAAAACTACTCGTATTCTCTCAATATGAACAGAGAATCGAATTACACTTGTCAAACGAACTTAATCAGACGTTAAGGACAACACTTAATATGTGATCAATGAATAAAAACTCAAATCAAGCTAATACGATCAAATGAATTGGAATTCCATGAATTTCCCTCAGAATTATGTAATTATATATTTGTGCATCAAAGTATTCATGAAAGCTTACAATAAAACAAGAGAAACGAAGTACGTATACAAACTCATAAAACAACGATAGTTCTCGCATGGATAGTTTTTGCTTGATGTTAAAACCTCCAATCCTATGTGGTTTCACTTCTCAGGCCTTCTAAACAAACTCCAGTACTAATTTAATCCAATCAAAGCATTATGATCAATGAAATCAAGCTAAACAATAACAAAAGGAGCGTTTGAATTTACTATCAAAACCGAAACCAAAAAGCATAATGATACCCTTTTAATAACACTTTAATCTTTCAACTTCATTCCAAACTCTTCAAAAACACTCAACAACCATGTTTAAACACTCTTGCATTTAAAATACACATAAATGAATCAAAATGACATCTCTTGATCAACAGAATCATTTATTATGCACTAGTGAAATATTTCAAGTTGTAAAGTAGTAAAAACTACTCGTATTCACTCAATATGAACAGAGAATCGAATTACACTTGTCAAACGAACTTAATCAGACGTTAAGGACAACACTTAATATGTGATCAATGAATAAAAAGTCAAATCAAGCTAATACGATCAAATGAATTAGAATTCCATGAATTTCCCTCAGAATTATGTAATTATATATTTGTGCATCAAAGTATTCATGAAAGCTTACAATAAAACAAGGGAAATGAAGTACGTATACAAACTCATAAAACAACGATAGTTCTCGCATGGATAGTTTTTGCTTGTTGTTAAAACCTCCAATCCTATGTGGTTTCACTTCTCAAGCCTTCTAAACAAACTCCAGTACTAATTTACTCCAATCAAAGCATGATGATCAATGAAATCAAGCTAAACAATAACAAAAGGAGTGTTTGAATATACTATCAAAACCGAAACCAAAAAGAATAATGATACTCTTTTAATAACACTTTAATCTTTCAACTTCATTCCAAACTCTTCCAAAACACTCAACAACCATGTTTAAACACTCTTGCATTTAAAATACACATAAATGAATCAAAATGACATCTCTTGATCAACAGAATCATTTATTGTGCACTAGTGAAATATTTCAAGTTGTAAAGTAGTAAAAACTACTCGTATTCACTCAATATGAACAGAGAATCGAATTACACTTGTCAAACGAACTTAATCAGACGTTAAGGACAACACTTAATATGTGATCAATGAATAAAAAGTCAAATCAAGCTAATACGATCAAATGAATTAGAATTCCATGAATTTCCCTCAGAATTATGTAATTATATATTTGTGCATCAAAGTATTCATGAAAGCTTACAATAAAACAAGGGAAATGAAGTACGTATACAAACTCATAAAACAACGATAGTTCTCGCATGGATAGTTTTTGGTTGTTGTTAAAACCTCCAATCCTATGTGGTTTCACTTCTCAAGCCTTCTAAACAAACTCCAGTACTAATTTAATCCTATCAAAGCATGATGATTAATGAAATCAAGCTAAACAATAACAAAAGGAGTGTTTGAATATACTATCAAAACCGAAACCAAAAAGAATAATGATACTCTTTTAATAACACTTTAATCTTTCAACTTCATTCCAAACTCTTCCAAAACACTCAACAACCATGTTCAAACACTCTTGCATTTAAAATACACATAAATGAATCAAAATGACATCTCTTGATCAATAGAATCATTTATTGTGCACTAGTGAAATATTTCAAGTTGTAAAGTAGTAAAAACTACTCGTATTCACTCAATATGAACAGAGAATCGAATTACACTTGTCAAACGAACTTAATCACACGTTAAGGACAACACTTAATATGTGATCAATGAATAAAAAGTCAAATCAAGCTAATACGATCAAATGAATTAGAATTCCATGAATTTCCCTCAGAATTATGTAATTATATATTTGTGCATCAAAGTATTCATGAAAGCTTACAATAAAACAAGGGAAATGAAGTACGTATACAAACTCATAAAACAACGATAGTTCTCGCATGGATAGTTTTTGCTTGTTGTTAAAACCTCCAATCCTATGTGGTTTCACTTCTCAAGCCTTCTAAACAAACTCCGGTACTAATTTAATCCAATCAAAGCATGATGATCAATGAAATCAATCTAAACAATAACAAAAGGAGCGTTTGAATATACTATCAAAACCGAAACCAAAAAGAATAATGATACCCTTTTAATAACACTTTAATCTTTCACCTTCATTCCAAACTCTTCCAAAATACTCAACAAACATGTTTAAACACTCTTGCATTTAAAACACACACAAATGAATCAAAATTACATCTCTTGATCAACAGAATCATTTATTGTGCACTAGTGAAATATTTCAAGTTGTAAAGTAGTAAAAACTACTCGTATTCACTCAATATGAACAGAGAATCAAATTACACTTGTCAAACGAACTTAATCAGACGTTAAGGACAACACTTAATATGTGATCAATGAATAAAAACTCAAATCAAGCTAATACGATCAAATGAATTAGAATTCCATGAATTTCCCTCAGAATTATGTAATTATATATTTGTGCATCAAAGTATTCATGAAAGCTTACAATAAAACAAGGGAAATGAAGTACGTATACAAACTCATAAAACAACGATAGTTCTCGCATGGATAGTTTTTGCTTGTTGTTAAAACCTCCAATCCTATGTGGTTTCACTTCTCAAGCCTTCTAAACAAACTCCAGTACTAATTAATCCAATCAAAGCATGATGATCAATGAAATCAATCTAAACAATAACAAAAGGAGCGTTTGAATATACTATCAAAACCGAAACCAAAAAGAATAATGATACCTTTTAATAACACTTTAATCTTTCAACTTCATTCCAAACTCTTCCAAAACACTCAACAACCATGTTTAAACACTCTTGCATTTAAAACACACACAAATGAATCAAAATGACATCTCTTGATCAACAGAATCATTTATTGTGCACTAGTGAAATATTTCAAGTTGTAAAGTAGTAAAAACTACTCGTATTCACTCAATATGAACAGAGAATCGAATTACACTTGTCAAACAAACTTAATCAGACGTTAAGGACAACTTAATATGTGATCAATGAATAAAACTCAAATCAAGCTAATACGATCAAATGAATTAGAATTCCATGAATTTCCCTCAAAATTATGTAATTATTTATTTGTGCATCAAAGTATTCATGAAAGCTTACAATAAAACAAGGGAAATGAAGTACGTATACAAACTCATAAAACAACGATAGTTCTCGCATGGATAGTTTTTGCTTGTTGTTAAAACCTCCAATCCTATGTGGTTTCACTTCTCAAGCCTTCTAAACAAACTCCAGTACTAATTTAATCCAATCAAAGCATGATGATCAATGAAATCAAGCTAAACAATAACAAAAGGAGCGTTTGAATTTACTATCAAAACCGAAACCAAAAAGAATAATGATACCCTTTTAATAACACTTTAATCTTTCAACTTCATTCCAAACTCTTCAAAAACACTCAACAACCATGTTTAAACACTCTTGCATTTAAAATACACATAAATGAATCAAAATGACATCTCTTGATCAACAGAATCGTTTATTGTGCACTAGTGAAATATTTCAAGTTGTAAAGTAGTAAAAACTACTCGTATTCACTCAATATGAACAGAGAATCGAATTACACTTGTCAAACGAACTTAATCACACGTTAAGGACAACACTTAATATGTGATCAATGAATAAAAACTCAAATCAAGCTAATACGATCAAATGAATTAGAATTCCATGAATTTCCCTCAGAATTATGTAATTATATATTTGTGCATCAAAGTATTCATGAAAGCTTACAATAAAACAAGGGAAATGAAGTACGTATACAAACTCATAAAACAACGATAGTTCTCGCATGGATAGTTTTTGCTTGTTGTTAAAACCTCCAATCCTATGTGGTTTCACTTCTCAAGCCTTCTAAACAAACTCCAGTACTAATTTAATCCAATCAAAGCATGATGATCAATGAAATCAATCTAAACAATAACAAAAGGAGCGTTTGAATATACTATCAAAACCGAAACCAAAAAGAATAATGATACCTTTAATAACACCTTTAATCTTTCAACTTCATTCCAAACTCTTCCAAAACACTCAACAACCATGTTTAAACACTCTTGCATTTAAAATACACATAAATGAATCAAAATGACATCTCTTGATCAACAGAATCATTTATTGTGCACTAGTGAAATATTTCAAGTTGTAAAGTAGTAAAAACTACTCGTATTCACTCAATATGAACAGAGAATCGAATTACACTTGTCAAACGAACTTAATCACACGTTAAGGACAACTCTTAATATGTGATTAATGAATAAAAAGTCAAATCAAGCTAATACGATCAAATGAATTAGAATTCCATGAATTTCCCTCAGAATTATGTAATTATATATTTGTGCATCAAAGTATTCATGAAAGCTTACAATAAAACAAGGGAAATGAAGTACGTATACAAACTCATAAAACAACGATAGTTCTCGCATGGATAGTTTTTGCTTGTTGTTAAAACCTCCAATCCTTTGTGGTTTCACTTCTCAAGCCTTCTAAACAAACTCCAGTACTAATTTAATCCAATCAAAGCATGATGATCTATGAAATCAAGCTAAACAATAACAAAAGGAGCGTTTGAATTTACTATCAAAACCGAAACCAAAAAGCATAATGATACCCTTTTAATAACACTTTAATCTTTCAACTTCATTCCAAACTCTTCAAAAACACTCAACAACCATGTTTAAACACTCTTGCATTTAAAATACGCATAAATGAATCAAAATGACATCTCTTGATCAACAGAATCATTTATTGTGCACTAGTGAAATATTTCAAGTTGTAAAGTAGTAAAAACTACTCGTATTCACTCAATATGAACAGAGAATCGAATTACACTTGTCAAACGAACTTAATCACACGTTAAGTACAACTCTTAATATGTGATCAATGAATAAAAATTCAAATCAAGCTAATACGATCAAATGAATTAGAATTCCATGAATTTCCCTCAGAATTATGTAATTATATATTTGTGCATCAAAGTATTCATGAAAGCTTACAATAAAACAAGGGAAATGAAGTACGTATACAAACTCATAAAACAACGATAGTTCTCGCATGGATAGTTTTTGCTTGTTGTTAAAACCTCCAATCCTATGTGGTTTCACTTCTCAAGCCTTCTAAACAAACTCCAGTACTAATTTAATCCAATCAAAGCATGATGATCAATGAAATCAAGCTAAACAATAACAAAAGGAGCGTTTGAATTTACTATCAAAACCGAAACCAAAAAGCATAATGATACCCTTTTAATAACACTTTAATCTTTCAACTTCATTCCAAACTCTTCCAAAACACTCAACAACCATGTTTAAACACTCTTGCATTTAAAATACACATAAATGAATCAAAATGACATCTCTTGATCAACAGAATCATTTATTGTGCACTAGTAAAATATTTCAAGTTGTAAAGTAGTAAAAACTACTCGTATTCACTCAATATGAACAGAGAATCAAATTACACTTGTCAAACGAACTTAATCAGACGTTAAGGACAACTCTTAATATGTGATCAATGAATAAAAAGCCAAATCAAGCTAATACGATCAAATGAATTAGAATTCCATGAATTTCCCTCAGAATTATGTAATTATATATTTGTGCATCAAAGTATTCATGAAAGCTTACAATAAAACAAGGGAAATGAAGTACGTATACAAACTCATAAAACAACGATAGTTCTCGCATGGATAGTTTTTGCTTGTTGTTAAAACCTCCAATCCTATGTGGTTTCACTTCTCAAGCCTTCTAAACAAACTCCAGTACTAATTTAATCCTATCAAAGCATGATGATCAATGAAATCAAGCTAAACAATAACAAAAGGAGTGTTTGAATATACTATCAAAACCGAAACCAAAAAGAATAATGATACTCTTTTAATAACACTTTAATCTTTCAACTTCATTCCAAACTCTTCCAAAACACTCAACAACCATGTTTAAACACTCTTGCATTTAAAATACACATAAATGAATCAAAATGACATCTCTTGATCAACAGAATCATTTATTGTGCACTAGTGAAATATTTCAAGTTGTAAAGTAGTAAAAACTTCTCGTATTCACTCAATATGAACAGAGAATCGAATTACACTTGTCAAACGAACTTAATCAGACGTTAATGACAACACTTAATATGTGATCAATGAATAAAAACTCAAATCAAGCTAATACGATCAAATGAATTAGAATTCCATGAATTTCCCTAAGAATTATGTAATTATATATTTGTGCATCAAAGTATTCATGAAAGCTTACAATAAAACAAGGGAAATGAAGTACGTATACAAACTCATAAAACAACGATAGTTCTCGCATGGATAGTTTTTGCTTGTTGTTAAAACCTCCAATCCTATGTGGTTTCACTTCTCAAGCCTTCTAAACAAACTCCGGTACTAATTTAATCCAATCAAAGCATGATGATCAATGAAATCAATCTAAACAATAACAAAAGGAGCGTTTGAATATACTATCAAAACCGAAACCAAAAAGAATAATGATACCCTTTTAATAACACTTTAATCTTTTACCTTCATTCCAAACTCTTACAAAACACTCAACAACCATGTTTAAACACTCTTGCATTTAAAACACACACAAATGAATCAAAATGACATCTCTTGATCAACAGAATCATTTATTGTGCACTAGTGAAATATTTCAAGTTGTAAAGTAGTAAAAACTACTCGTATTCACTCAATATGAACAGAGAATCAAATTACACTTGTCAAACGAACTTAATCAGACGTTAAGGACAACACTTAATATGTGATCAATGAATAAAAACTCAAATCAAGCTAATACGATCAAATGAATTAGAATTCCATGAATTTCCCTCAGAATTATGTAATTATATATTTGTGCATCAAAGTATTCATGAAAGCTTACAATAAAACAAGGAAAATGAAGTACGTATACAAACTCATAAAACAACGATAGTTCTCGCGTGGATAGTTTTTGCTTGTTGTTAAAACCTCCAATCCTATGTGGTTTCACTTCTCAAGCCTTCTAAACAAACTCCAGTACTAATTTAATCCAATCAAAGCATGATGATCAATGAAATCAATCTAAACAATAACAAAAGGAGCGTTTGAATATACTATCAAAACCGAAACCAAAAAGAATAATGATACCCTTTTAATAACACTTTAATCTTTCAACTTCATTCCAAACTCTTCCAAAACACTCAACAACCATGTTTAAACACTCTTGCATTTAAAACACACACAAATGAATCAAAATTACATCTCTTGATCAACAGAATCATTTATTGTGCACTAGTGAAATATTTCAAGTTGTAAAGTAGTAAAAACTACTCGTATTCACTCAATATGAACAGAGAATCGAATTACACTTGTCAAACAAACTTAATCACACGTTAAGGACAACACTTAATATGTGATCAATGAATAAAAACTCAAATCAAGCTAATACGATCAAATGAATTAGAATTCCATGAATTTCCCTCAAAATTATGTAATTATATATTTGTGCATCAAAGTATTCATGAAAGCTTACAATAAAACAAGGGAAATGAAGTACGTATACAAACTCATAAAACAACGATAGTTCTCGCATGGATAGTTTTTGCTTGTTGTTAAAACCTCCAATCCTATGTGGTTTCACTTCTCAAGCCTTCTAAACAAACTCCAGTACTAATTTAATCCAATCAAAGCATGATGATCAATGAAATCAATCTAAACAATAACAAAAGGAGCGTTTGAATATACTATCAAAACCGAAACCAAAAAGCATAATGATACCCTTTTAATAACACTTTAATCTTTCAACTTCATTCCAAACTCTTCAAAAACACTCAACAACCATGTTTAAACACTCTTGCATTTAAAATACACATAAATGAATCAAAATGACATCTCTTGATCAACAGAATCATTTATTGTGCACTAGTGAAATATTTCAAGTTGTAAAGTAGTAAAAACTACTCGTATTCACTCAATATGAACAGAGAATCGAATTACACTTGTCAAACGAACTTAATCACACGTTAAGGACAACTCTTAATATGTGATCAATGAATAAAAATTCAAATCAAGCTAATACGATCAAATGAATTAGAATTCCATGAATTTCCCTCAGAATTATGTAATTATATATTTGTGCATCAAAGTATTCATGAAAGCTTACAATAAAACAAGGGAAATAAAGTACGTATACAAACTCATAAAACAACGATAGTTCTCGCATGGATAGTTTTTGCTTGTTGTTAAAACCTCCAATCCTATGTGGTTTCACTTCTCAAGCCTTCTAAACAAACTCCAGTACTAATTTAATCCAATCAAGGCATGATGATCAATGAAATCAATCTAAACAATAACAAAAGGAGCGTCTGAATATACTATCAAAACCGAAACCAAAAAGAATAATGATACCCTTTTAATAACACTTTAATCTTTCAACTTCATTCCAAACTCTTCCAAAACACTCAACAACCATGTTTAAACACAATTGCATTTAAAACACACACAAATGAATCAAAATGACATCTCTTGATCAACAGAATCATTTATTGTGCACTAGTGAAATATTTCAAGTTGTAAAGTAGTAAAAACTACTCGTATTCACTCAATATGAACAGAGAATCGAATTACACTTGTCAAACGAACTTAATCAGACGTTAAGGACAACACTTAATATGTGATCAATGAATAAAAACTCAAATCAAGCTAATACGATCAAATGAATTAGAATTCCATGAATTTCCCTCAGAATTATGTAATTATATATTTGTGCATCAAAGTATTCATGAAAGCTTACAATAAAACAAGGGAAATGAAGTACGTATACAAACTCATAAAACAACGATAGTTCTCGCATGGATAGTTTTTGCTTGTTGTTAAAACCTACAATCCTATGTGGTTTCACTTCTCAAGCCTTCTAAACAAACTCCAGTACTAATTTAATCCAATCAAAGCATGATGATCAATGAAATCAATCTAAACAATAACAAAAGGAGCGTTTGAATATACTATCAAAACCGAAACCAAAAAGAATAATGATACCCTTTTAATAACACTTTAATCTTTCAACTTCATTCCAAACTCTTCCAAAACACTCAACAACCATGTTTAAACACTCTTGCATTTAAAACACACACAAATGAATCAAAATGACATCTCTTGATCAACAGAATCATTTATTGTGCACTAGTGAAATATTTCAAGTTGTAAAGTAGTAAAAACTACTCGTATTCACTCAATATGAACAGAGAATCGAATTACACTTGTCAAACGAACTTAATCAGACGTTAAGGACAACACTTAATATGTGATCAATGAATAAAAACTCAAATCAAGCTAATTCGATCAAATGAATTAGAATTCCATGAATTTCCCTCAGAATTATGTAATTATATATTTGTGCATCAAAGTATTCATGAAAGCTTACAATAAAACAAGGGAAATGAAGTACGTATACAAACTCATAAAACAACGATAGTTCTCGCATGGATAGTTTTTGCTTGTTGTTAAAACCTCCAATCCTATGTGGTTTCACTTCTCAAGCCTTCTAAACAAACTCCAGTAATAATTTAATCCAATCAAAGCATGATGATCAATGAAATCAATCTAAACAATAACAAAAGGAGCGTTTGAATATACTATCAAAACCGAAACCAAAAAGAATAATTATACCCTTTTAATAACACTTTAATCTTTCAACTTCATTCCAAACTCTTCCAAAACACTCAACAACCATGTTTAAACACTCTTGCATTTAAAACACACACAAATGAATCAAAATGACATCTCTTGATCAACAGAATCATTTATTGTGCACTAGTGAAATATTTCAAGTTGTAAAGTAGTAAAAACTACTCGTATTCACTCAATATGAACAGAGAATCGAATTACACTTGTCAAACGAACTTAATCAGACGTTAAGGACAACACTTAATATGTCACACCCTCAAAATCCACGTGCGGAGTTTTACCGCGAGGCGTGTGAACAAACCAGGATCACAGTCACTAGTTACTCAGAACGACACTATATGCCACATTTAAAAATAAACCAATCAAAGCTCAAGTTTTAAATCCATGCGGAAGCGTTTTGTAAATAAGACAAACCCAAAGTATGTAAATGTAAAATTTGGCAAAACACGCGCCAACCCATTATTCAAATCTCATAAATAAAATTCAAATGTCATGACTTAAGATGAAGTCTTAGAATGCATGCTGGACCCGTGTTGTGCTCCTAATGGCAAACTGAAATTAACGACCTGAGATAGCATACTAAAAATGTCAACACAATGGTTGGTGAGTTCAAGAGTTTGCATTTAACATAAACAACAATAATTTGCATAACATAAGAAGTGCATTGAAATAGATAGCTAGTCTATATTCATAGTAATAACATAGTGATTCGCGATCGAAGCTGACTGTGTTGCGTTTGTTGCCTCCGTCACGACTTACCAGGTCGTAACGATGTTTGTGTTTAGGACAATATTGCACCCGTTTGACCTCGAGTCGCGGAGGTGGGGCTTGTCAAACCCAGTAGTACTACCCAAGATTTCCCGCTAGTTACCATTATTAACGATCCGAAAGTGTGAGGACTTTCAAGGTATTATACACATGTTAAAACATACACAACTTATAATAATAATATAGCGTTTGTGAACAAGTATGCTACCTCCCCATACGAGAGTTATAAAATAGTGGGGCATGAACTCACCTGATGTGCAAGGATAATGACAAGAGAGAACTGATGATGGATGAAACGACAACCCTTCAAAGGTTACCTAGAACACACAAGTACATAAGTACGTGTGCACAGAAAACTTAACAACCCTAAGTGCTCAATAAACACATTGACCCAAGGCTTGGAAAACAAGACTCATCTAACCTAGTTGACCGTTTGACCCGTGGTGACATATTAATTGAAATCTCGTTTAATCAAATGTATCAACTTATCAATGATTATCAAAACAAAGTATTCACGCATATCACATCATCAATCCAAGTTCAACCTAGATCATCATACAACTTATGCGAATCTCAAACAATCAACATGCTCAACACAATCATAATAACATAAATCAACAAGATTCACTCCAACTAACAAACACAATAATGATCAATTCCAATCCCAAACATGATTTCCTAATCACTAGCCATAATTCATCATCATGTATAATCACCAAGAACCTACATTCTTTAAATGATCAATCAAGCATCCATACAACCCAAGTAACACATTCCACCACATTAGACATCATCCATAGGCATTCTAACATGCTCCTAACACCATAAACATGTTCACATCATCATATCCAATGATCTTCAAAAAATAAAGTTTCCTTTTAGAAGGTAGCACCCAAAAGCAATCTAACATCCAATCCTTCATAGTTTCATCAATTTATACCTAATCAAGTCCATAACATTCATTCTAACATGATATTATCTCTAATTCATCAAAATTCCCAACCATCATGCATAAAAGTTTCACTTATAGTAAGGTATGAACAAACCCTAGATTTCATGACTTTTCTTGCACAATTCATATAAAACAACATCCAAGAAATGTATCCAACATCATACAATCATCAAATCATGAATTCCAAGAAAAAAAGTTTCCTCTTAAGGCAATGTGTGAACAATGTGATCAAACCATGGAATTCTTGCATAATCAACATAATCTAACATTCATACAATCTAACCAACATCAAATTAACATCTAACAATCATCAATTTCACTTTTTCATCATCAATTTCGAATTAGGGTTTTCAAGAATCAAAAATCATGAAAAACTAATCAAAACTAACCTTTAAACGTGTTTAGATGATGATTAACACTTGCTAACACTTGGAACTAATCAAAATCGAATTGTTCTTGCTTGTTCTTGATCAAAATCGAAGGGATGAAGGTGTTGGGAGGGGGTACGGCCGCAAATGGGAATGGGGGCTAGGGTTGGGTTAAATTTGTTTAATATGGTAACTTTTATTTCAATCCAATTACAAATAAACCCCATTGTTATATTTATAAAAACTAATCTTTTCAAACACTTTTTAATAGGTTTCAACTACAAAATATAAACATTACTAATCAACAATAATAATAACACAATTTTCAACTAATAACAAAACATATGAGATCATAGTTACACATTGTCACGTTATCAAGTAAAATTCACAAACAATAACTTAAAATGCATGAATCACATAACCACAACTAATAATCAACATTATTCACTAGGTTATCATTTGTTTACCATAGATAATTGTTATTAAGTCACCAACGTTCAACGACAACTAGTGTGTGCTCACGACACGTGTATGCAAGACCTAACGGAACTAACGGAGTTTGGTAACGGAAAATTACGAGATGTCACATAATATGTGATCAATGAATAAAAAGTCAAATCAAGCTAATACGATCAAATGAATTAGAATTCCATGAATTTCCCTCAGAATTATGTAATTATATATTTGTGCATCAAAGTATTCATGAAAGCTTACAATAAAACAAGGGAAATGAAGTACGTATACAAACTCATAAAACAACGATAGTTCTCGCATGGATAGTTTTTGCTTGTTGTTAAAACCTCCAATCCTATGTGGTTTCACTTCTCAAGCCTTCTAAACAAACTCCAGTACTAATTTAATCCAATCAAAGCATGATGATCTATGAAATCAAGCTAAACAATAACAAAAGGAGCGTTTGAATTTACTATCAAAACCAAAACCAAAAAGCATAATGATACCCTTTTAATAACACTTTAATCTTTCAACTTCATTCCAAACTCTTCAAAAACACTCAACAACCATGTTTAAACACTCTTGCATTTAAAATACACATAAATGAATCAAAATGACATCTCTTGATCAACAGAATCATTTATTGTGCACTAGTGAAATATTTCAAGTTGTAAAGTAGTAAAAACTACTCGTATTCACTCAATATGAAAAGAGAATCGAATTACACTTGTCAAACGAACTTAATCACACGTTAAGTACAACTCTTGATCAATGAATAAAAATTCAAATCAAGCTAATACGATCAAATGAATTAGAATTCCATGAATTTCCCTCAGAATTATGTAATTATATATTTGTGCATCAAAGTATTCATGAAAGCTTACAATAAAACAAGGGAAATGAAGTACGTATACAAACTCATAAAACAACGATAGTTCTCGCATGGATAGTTTTTGCTTGTTGTTAAAACCTCCAATCCTATGTGGTTTCACTTCTCAAGCCTTCTAAACAAACTCCAGTACTAATTTAATCCAATCAAAGCATGATGATCAATGAAATCAATCTAAACAATAACAAAAGGAGCGTTTGAATATACTATCAAAACCGAAACCAAAAAGAATAATGATACCCTTTTAATAACACTTTAATCTTTCAACTTCATTCCAAACTCTTCCAAAACACTCAACAACCATGTTTAAACACTCTTGCATTTAAAACACACACAAATGAATCAAAATGACATCTCTTGATCAACAGAATCATTTATTGTGCACTAGTGAAATATTTCAAGTTGTAAAGTAGTAAAAACTACTCGTATTCACTCAATATGAACAGAGAATCGAATTACACTTGTCAAACGAACGTAATCACACGTTAAGGACAACACTTAATATGTGATCAATGAATAAAAACTCAAATAAAGCTAATACGATCAAATGAATTAGAATTCCATGAATTTCCCTCAGAATTATGTAATTATATATTTGTGCATCAAAGTATTCATGAAAGCTTACAATAAAACAAGGGAAATGAAGTACGTATACAAACTCATAAAACAACGATAGTTCTCGCATGGATAGTTTTTGCTTGTTGTTAAAACCTCCAATCCTATGTGGTTTCACTTCTCAAGCCTTCTAAACAAACTCCAGTACTAATTTAATCCAATCAAAGCATGATGATCAATGAAATCAAGCTAAACAATAACAAAAGGAGCGTTTGAATTTACTATCAAAACCGAAACCAAAAAGCATAATGATACCCTTTTAATAACACTTTAATCTTTCAACTTCATTCCAAACTCTTCAAAAACACTCAACAACCATGTTTAAACACTCTTGCATTTAAAAGACGCATAAATGAATCAAAATGACATCTCTTGATCAACAGAATCATTTATTGTGCACTAGTGAAATATTTCAAGTTGTAAAGTAGTAAAAACTACTCGTATTCACTCAATATGAACAGAGAATCGAATTACACTTGTCAAACGAACTTAATCACACGTTAAGGACAACACTTAATATGTGATCAATGAATAAAAAGTCAAATCAAGCTAATACGATCAAATGAATTAGAATTCCATGAATTTCCCTCAGAATTATGTAATTATATATTTGTGCATCAAAGTATTCATGAAAGCTTACAATAAAACAAGGGAAATGAAGTACGTATACAAACTCATAAAACAACGATAGTTCTCGCATGGATAGTTTTTGCTTGTTGTTAAAACCTCCAATCCTATGTGGTTTCACTTCTCAAGCCTTCTAAACAAACTCCAGTACTAATTTAATCCAATCAAAGCATGATGATCAATGAAATCAAGCTAAACAATAACAAAAGGAGTGTTTGAATATACTATCAAAACCGAAACCAAAAAGAATAATGATACTCTTTTAATAACACTTTAATCTTTCAACTTCATTCCAAACTCTTCCAAAACACTCAACAACCATGTTTAAACACTCTTGCATTTAAAACACACACAAATGAATCAAAATGACATCTCTTGATCAACAGAATCATTTATTGTGCACTAGTGAAATATTTCAAGTTGTAAAGTAGTAAAAACTACTCGTATTCACTCAATATGAACAGAGAATCGAATTACACTTGTCAAACGAACTTAATCACACGTTAAGGACAACACTTAATATGTGATCAATGAATAAAAACTCAAATCAAGCTAATACGATCAAATGAATTAGAATTCCATGAATTTCCCTCAGAATTATGTAATTATATATTTGTGCATCAAAGTATTCATGAAAGCTTACAATAAAACAAGGGAAATGAAGTACGTATACAAACTCATAAAACAACGATAGTTCTCGCATGGATAGTTTTTGCTTGTTGTTAAAACCTCCAATCCTATGTGGTTTCACTTCTCAAGCCTTCTAAACAAACTCCAGTACTAATTTAATCCAATCAAAGCATGATGATCAATGAAATCAAGCTAAACAATAACAAAAGGAGCGTTTGAATATACTATCAAAACCGAAACCAAAAAGAATAATGATACTCTTTTAATAACACTTTAATCTTTCAACTTCATTCCAAACTCTTCCAAAACACTCAACAACCATGTTTAAACACTCTTGCATTTAAAATACACATAAATGAATCAAAATGACATCTCTTGATCAACAGAATCATTTATTGTGCACTAGTGAAATATTTCAAGTTGTAAAGTAGTAAAAACTACTCGTATTCACTCAATATGAACAGAGAATCGAATTACACTTGTCAAACGAACTTAATCACACGTTAAGGACAACTCTTAATATGTGATCAATGAATAAAAAGTCAAATCAAGCTAATACGATCAAATGAATTAGAATTCCATGAATTTCCCTCAGAATTATGTAATTATATATTTGTGCATCAAAGTATTCATGAAAGCTTACAATAAAACAAGGGAAATGAAGTACGTATACAAACTCATAAAACAACGATAGTTCTCGCATGGATAGTTTTTGCTTGTTGTTAAAACCTCCAATCCTATGTGGTTTCACTTCTCAAGCCTTCTAAACAAACTCCAGTACTAATTAATCCAATCAAAGCATGATGATTAATGAAATCAAGCTAAACAATAACAAAAGAAGTGTTTGAATATACTATCAAAACCGAAACCAAAAAGAATAATGATACTCTTTTAATAACACTTTAATCTTTCAACTTCATTCCAAACTCTTCCAAAACACTCAACAACCATGTTTAAACACTCTTGCATTTAAAATACACATAAATGAATCAAAATGACATCTCTTGATCAACAGAATCATTTTTTGTGCACTAGTGAAATATTTCAAGTTGTAAAGTAGTAAAAACTACTCGTATTCACTCAATATGAACAGAGAATCGAATTACACTTGTCAAACGAACTTAATCAGACGTTAAGGACAACACTTAATATGTGATCAATGAATAAAAACTCAAATCAAGCTAATACGATCAAATGAATTAGAATTCCATGAATTTCCCTCATAATTATGTAATTATATATTTGTGCATCAAAGTATTCATGAAAGCTTACAATAAAACAAGGGAAATGAAGTACGTATACAAACTCATAAAACAACGATAGTTCTCGCATGGATAGTTTTTGCTTGTTGTTAAAATCTCCAATCCTATGTGGTTTCACTTCTCAAGCCTTCTAAACAAACTCCAGTACTAATTTAATCCAATCAAAGCATGATGATCAATGAAATCAATCTAAACAATAACAAAAGGAGCGTTTGAATATACTATCAAAACCGAAACCAAAAAGCATAATGATACCCTTTTAATAACACTTTAATCTTTCAACTTCATTCCAAACTCTTCCAAAACACTCAACAACCATGTTTAAACACTCTTGCATTTAAAACACACACAAATGAATCAAAATGACATCTCTTGATCAACAAAATCATTTATTGTGCACTAGTGAAATATTTCAAGTTGTAAAGTAGTAAAAACTACTCGTATTCACTCAATATGAACAGAGAATCGAATTACACTTGTCAAACGAACTTAATCAGACGTTAAGGACAACACTTAATATGTGATCAATGAATAAAAACTCAAATCAAGCTAATACGATCAAATGAATTAGAATTCCATGAATTTCCCTCAGAATTATGTAATATATTTGTGCATCAAAGTATTCATGAAAGCTTACAATAAAACAAGGGAAATGAAGTACGTATACAAACTCATAAAACAACGATAGTTCTCGCATGGATAGTTTTTGCTTGTTGTTAAAACCTCCAATCCTATGTGGTTTCACTTCTCAAGCCTTCTAAACAAACTCCAGTACTAATTTAATCCAATCAAAGCATGATGATCAATGAAATCAATCTAAACAATAACAAAAGGAGCGTTTGAATATACTATCAAAACCAAAACCAAAAAGCATAATGATACCCTTTTAATAACACTTTAATCTTTCAACTTCATTCCAAACTCTTCAAAAACACTCAACAACCATGTTTAAACACTCTTGCATTTAAAATACACATAAATGAATCAAAATGACATCTCTTGATCAACAGAATCATTTATTGTGCACTAGTGAAATATTTCAAGTTGTAAAGTAGTAAAAACTACTCGTATTCACTCAATATGAACAGAGAATCGAATTACACTTGTCAAACGAACTTAATCAGACGTTAAGGACAACACTTAATATGTGATCAATGAATAAAAACTCAAATAAAGCTAATACGATCAAATGAATTAGAATTCCATGAATTTCCCTCAGAATTATGTAATTATATATTTGTGCATCAAAGTATTCATGAAAGCTTACAATAAAACAAGGGAAATGAAGTACGTATACAAACTCATAAAACAACGATAGTTCTCGCATGGATAGTTTTTGCTTGTTGTTAAAACCTCCAATCCTATGTGGTTTCACTTCTCAAGCCTTCTAAACAAACTCCAGTACTAATTTAATCCAATCAAAGCATGATGATCAATGAAATCAATCTAAACAATAACAAAAGGAGCGTTTGAATATACTATCAAAACCGAAACCAAAAAGCATAATGATACCCTTTTAATAACACTTTAATCTTTCAACTTCATTCCAAACTCTTCCAAAACACTCAACAACCATGTTTAAACACTCTTGCATTTAAAACACACACAAATGAATCAAAATGACATCTCTTGATCAACAAAATCATTTATTATGCACTAGTGAAATATTTCAAGTTGTAAAGTAGTAAAAACTACTCGTATTCACTCAATATGAACAGAGAATCGAATTACACTTGTCAAACGAACTTAATCAGACGTTAAGGACAACACTTAATATGTGATCAATGAATAAAAACTCAAATCAAGCTAATACGATCAAATGAATTAGAATTCCATGAATTTCCCTCAGAAGTATGTAATTATATATTTGTGCATCAAAGTATTCATGAAAGCTTACAATAAAACAAGGGAAATGAAGTACGTATACAAACTCATAAAACAACGATAGTTCTCGCATGGATAGTTTTTGCTTGTTGTTAAAACCTCCAATCCTATGTGGTTTCACTTCTCAAGCCTTCTAAACAAACTCCAGTACTAATTTAATCCAATCAAAGCATGATGATCAATGAAATCAATCTAAACAATAACAAAAGGAGTGTTTGAATATACTATCAAAACCGAAACCAAAAAGAATAATGATACCCTTTTAATAACACTTTAATCTTTCAACTTCATTCCAAACTCTTCCAAAACACTCAACAACCATGTTTAAACACTCTTGCATTTAAAATACACATAAATGAATCAAAATGACATCTCTTGATCAACAGAATCATTTATTGTGCACTAGTGAAATATTTCAAGTTGTAAAGTAGTAAAAACTACTCGTATTCACTCAATATGAACAGAGAATCGAATTACACTTGTCAAACGAACTTAATCAGACGTTAAGGACAACACTTAATATGTGATCAATGAATAAAAACTCAAATAAAGCTAATACGATCAAATGAATTAGAATTCCATGAATTTCCCTCAGAATTATGTAATTATATATTTGTGCATCAAAGTATTCATGAAAGCTTACAATAAAACAAGGGAAATGAAGTACGTATACAAACTCATAAAACAACGATAGTTCTCGCATGGATAGTTTTTGCTTGTTGTTAAAACCTCCAATCCTATGTGGTTTCACTTCTCAAGCCTTCTAAACAAACTCCAGTACTAATTTAATCCAATCAAAGCATGATGATCAATGAAATCAAGCTAAACAATAACAAAAGGAGCGTTTGAATTTACTATCAAAACCGAAACCAAAAAGCATAATGATACCCTTTTAATAACACTTTAATCTTTCAACTTCATTCCAAACTCTTCCAAAACACTCAACAACCATGTTTAAACACTCTTGCATTTAAAATACACATAAATGAATCAAAATGACATCTCTTGATCAACAGAATCATTTATTGTGCACTAGTGAAATATTTCAAGTTGTAAAGTAGTAAAAACTACTCGTATTCACTCAATATGAACAGAGAATCGAATTACACTTGTCAAACGAACTTAATCAGACGTTAAGGACAACACTTAATATGTGATCAATGAATAAAAAGTCAAATCAAGCTAATACGATCAAATGAATTAGAATTCCATGAATTTCCCTCAGAATTATGTAATTATATATTTGTGCATCAAAGTATTCATGAAAGCTTACAATAAAACAAGGGAAATGAAGTACGTATACAAACTCATAAAACAACGATAGTTCTCGCATGGATAGTTTTTGCTTGTTGTTAAAACCTCCAATCCTATGTGGTTTCACTTCTCAAGCCTTCTAAACAAACTCCAGTACTAATTTAATCCAATCAAAGCATGATGATCAATGAAATCAAGCTAAACAATAACAAAAGGAGCGTTTGAATATACTATCAAAACCGAAACCAAAGAATAATGATACTTTTAATAACACTTTAATCTTTCAACTTCATTCCAAACTCTTCCAAAACACTCAACAACCATGTTTAAACACTCTTGCATTTAAACACACACAAATGAATCAAAATGACATCTCTTGATCAACAGAATCATTTATTGTGCACTAGTGAAATATTTCAAGTTGTAAAGTAGTAAAAACTACTCGTATTCACTCAATATGAACAGAGAATCGAATTACACTTGTCAAACGAACTTAATCAGACGTTAAGGACAACACTTAATATGTGATCAATGAATAAAAACTCAAATCAAGCTAATACGATCAAATGAATTAGAATTCCATGAATTTCCCTCAGAATTATGTAATTATATATTTGTGCATCAAAGTATTCATGAAAGCTTACAATAAAACAAGGGAAATGAAGTACGTATACAAACTCATAAAACAACGATAGTTCTCGCATGGATAGTTTTTGCTTGTTGTTAAAACCTCCAATCCTATGTGGTTTCACTTCTCAAGCCTTCTAAACAAACTCCAGTACTAATTTAATCCAATCAAAGCATGATGATCAATGAAATCAAGCTAAACAATAACAAAAGGAGCGTTTGAATTTACTATCAAAACCGAAACCAAAAAGAATAATGATACCCTTTTAATAACACTTTAATCTTTCAACTTCATTCCAAACTCTTCCAAAACACTCAACAACCATGTTTAAACACTCTTGCATTTAAAATACACATAAATGAATCAAAATGACATCTCTTGATCAACAGAATCATTTATTGTGCACTAGTGAAATATTTCAAGTTGTAAAGTAGTAAAAACTACTCGTATTCACTCAATATGAACAGAGAATCGAATTACACTTGTCAAACGAACTTAATCAGACGTTAAGGACAACACTTAATATGTGATCAATGAATAAAAACTCAAATCAAGCTAATACGATCAAATGAATTAGAATTCCATGAATTTCCCTCAGAATTATGTAATTATATATTTGTGCATCAAAGTATTCATGAAAGCTTACAATAAAACAAGGGAAATGAAGTACGTATACAAACTCATAAAACAACGATAGTTCTCGCATGGATAGTTTTGCTTGTTGTTAAAACCTCCAATCCTATGTGGTTTCACTTCTCAAGCCTTCTAAACAAACTCCAGTACTAATTTAATCCAATCAAAGCATGATGATCAATGAAATCAATCTAAACAATAACAAAAGGAGCGTTTGAATATACTATCAAAACCGAAACCAAAAAGAATAATGATACCCTTTTAATAACACTTTAATCTTTCAACTTCATTCCAAACTCTTCCAAAACACTCAACAACCATGTTTAAACACTCTTGCATTTAAAACACACACAAATGAATCAAAATGACATCTCTTGATCAACAGAATCATTTATTGTGCACTAGTGAAATATTTCAAGTTGTAAAGTAGTAAAAACTACTCGTATTCACTCAATATGAACAGAGAATCGAATTACACTTGTCAAACGAACTTAATCAGACGTTAAGGACAACACTTAATATGTGATCAATGAATAAAAACTCAAATCAAGCTAATACGATCAAATGAATTAGAATTCCATGAATTTCCCTCAGAATTATGTAATTATATATTTGTGCATCAAAGTATTCATGAAAGCTTACAATAAAACAAGGGAAATGAAGTACGTATACAAACTCATAAAACAACGATAGTTCTCGCATGGATAGTTTTTGCTTGTTGTTAAAACCTCCAATCCTATGTGGTTTCACTTCTCAAGCCTTCTAAACAAACTCCAGTACTAATTTAATCCAATCAAAGCATGATGATCAATGAAATCAAGCTAAACAATAACAAAAGGAGCGTTTGAATTTACTATCAAAACCGAAACCAAAAAGCATAATGATACCCTTTTAATAACACTTTAATTCCAAACTCTTCCAAAACACTCAACAACCATGTTTAAACACTCTTGCATTTAAAAACACACAAATGAATCAAAATGACATCTCTTGATCAACAGAATCATTTATTGTGCACTAGTGAAATATTTCAAGTTGTAAAGTAGTAAAAACTACTCGTATTCACTCAATATGAACAGAGAATCGAATTACACTTGTCAAACGAACTTAATCAGACGTTAAGGACAACACTTAATATGTGATCAATGAATAAAAACTCAAATCAAGCTAATACGATCAAATGAATTAGAATTCCATGAATTTCCCTCAGAATTATGTAATTATATATTTGTGCATCAAAGTATTCATGAAAGCTTACAATAAAACAAGGGAAATGAAGTACGTATACAAACTCATAAAACAACGATAGTTCTCGCATGGATAGTTTTTGCTTGTTGTTAAAACCTCCAATCCTATGTGGTTTCACTTCTCAAGCCTTCTAAACAAACTCCAGTACTAATTTAATCCAATCAAAGCATGATGATCAATGAAATCAAGCTAAACAATAACAAAAGGAGCGTTTGAATATACTATCAAAACCGAAACCAAAAAGAATAATGATACCCTTTTAATAACACTTTAATCTTTCAACTTCATTCCAAACTCTTCCAAAACACTCAACAACCATGTTTAAACACTCTTGCATTTAAAACACACACAAATGAATCAAAATGACATCTCTTGATCAACAGAATCATTTATTGTGCACTAGTGAAATATTTCAAGTTGTAAAGTAGTAAAAACTACTCGTATTCACTCAATATGAACAGAGAATCGAATTACACTTGTCAAACGAACTTAATCAGACGTTAAGGACAACACTTAATATGTGATCAATGAATAAAAACTCAAATCAAGCTAATACGATCAAATGAATTAGAATTCCATGAATTTCCCTCAGAATTATGTAATTATATATTTGTGCATCAAAGTATTCATGAAAGCTTACAATAAAACAAGGGAAATGAAGTACGTATACAAACTCATAAAACAACGATAGTTCTCGCATGGATAGTTTTTGCTTGTTGTTAAAACCTCCAATCCTATGTGGTTTCACTTCTCAAGCCTTCTAAACAAACTCCAGTACTAATTTAATCCAATCAAAGCATGATGATCACTAAAATCACGCTAAACAATAACAAAAGGAGCGTTTGAATATATACTATCAAAACCGAAACCAAAACGAATAATGATACCCTTTTAATAACCCTTTGATCGTTCAACTTCATTCCAAACTCTTCCAAAATACTCATAAACCATGTTTAAAAACTCTTGCATTTAAAATACACATAAATGAATCAAAATGACATCTCTTGATCAACAGAATCATTTATTTTGCACTAGTGAAATATTTCAAGTTGTAAAGTAGTAAAAACTACTCGTATTCACTCAATATGAACAGAGAATCGAATTACACTTGTCAAACGAACTTAATCAGACGTTAAGGACAACACTTAATATGTGATCAATGAATAAAAAGTCAAATCAAGCTAATACGATCAAATGAATTAGAATTCCATGAATTTCCCTCAGAATTATGTAATTATATATTTGTGCATCAAAGTATTCATGAAAGCTTACAATAAAACAAGGGAAATGAAGTACGTATACAAACTCATAAAACAACGATAGTTCTCGCATGGATAGTTTTTGCTTGTTGTTAAAACCTCCAATCCTATGTGGTTTCACTTCTCAAGCCTTCTAAACAAACTCCAGTACTAATTTAATCCAATCAAAGCATGATGATCAATGAAATCAAGCTAAACAATAACAAAAGGAGCGTTTGAATTTACTATCAAAACCGAAACCAAAAAGCATAATGATACCCTTTTAATAACACTTTAATCTTTCAACTTCATTCCAAACTCTTCCAAAACACTCAACAACCATGTTTAAACACTCTTGCATTTAAAACACACACAAATGAATCAAAATGACATCTCTTGATCAACAGAATCATTTATTGTGCACTAGTGAAATATTTCAAGTTGTAAAGTAGTAAAAACTACTCGTATTCACTCAATATGAACAGAGAATCGAATTACACTTGTCAAACGAACTTAATCAGACGTTAAGGACAACACTTAATATGTGATCAATGAATAAAAACTCAAATCAAGCTAATACGATCAAATGAATTAGAATTCCATGAATTTCCCTCAGAATTATGTAATATATATTTGTGCATCAAGTATTCATGAAAGCTTACAATAAAACAAGGGAAATGAAGTACGTATACAAACTCATAAAACAACGATAGTTCTCGCATGGATAGTTTTGCTTGTTGTTAAAACCTCCAATCCTATGTGGTTTCACTTCTCAAGCCTTCTAAACAAACTCCAGTACTAATTTAATCCAATCAAAGCATGATGATCAATGAAATCAATCTAAACAATAACAAAAGGAGCGTTTGAATATACTATCAAAACCGAAACCAAAAAGAATAATGATACCTTTTAATAACACTTTAATCTTTCAACTTCATTCAAAACTCTTCCAAAACACTCAACAACCATGTTTAAACACTCTTGCATTAAAAATACACAAATGAATCAAAATGACATCTCTTGATCAACAGAATCATTTATTGTGCACTAGTGAAATATTTCAAGTTGTAAAGTAGTAAAAACTACTCGTATTCACTCAATATGAACAGAGAATCGAATTACACTTGTCAAACGAACTTAATCAGACGTTAAGGACAACACTTAATATGTGATCAATGAATAAAAACTCAAATCAAGCTAATACGATCAAATGAATTAGAATTCCATGAATTTCCCTCAGAATTATGTAATTATATATTTGTGCATCAAAGTATTCATGAAAGCTTACAATAAAACAAGGGAAATGAAGTACGTATACAAACTCATAAAACAACGATAGTTCTCGCATGGATAGTTTTTGCTTGTTGTTAAAACCTCCAATCCTATGTGGTTTCACTTCTCAAGCCTTCTAAACAAACTCCAGTACTAATTTAATCCAATCAAAGCATGATGATCAATGAAATCAAGCTAAACAATAACAAAAGGAGCGTTTGAATATACTATCAAAACCGAAACCAAAAAGAATAATGATACCCTTTTAATAACACTTTAATCTTTCAACTTCATTCCAAACTCTTCCAAAACACTCAACAACCATGTTTAAACACTCTTGCATTTAAAATACACATAAATGAATCAAAATGACATCTCTTGATCAACAGAATCATTTATTGTGCACTAGTGAAATATTTCAAGTTGTAAAGTAGTAAAAACTACTCGTATTCACTCAATATGAACAGAGAATCGAATTACACTTGTCAAACGAACTTAATCACACGTTAAGGACAACACTTAATATGTGATCAATGAATAAAAAGTCAAATCAAGCTAATACGATCAAATGAATTAGAATTCCATGAATTTCCCTCAGAATTATGTAATTATATATTTGTGCATCAAAGTATTCATGAAAGCTTACAATAAAACAAGGGAAATGAAGTACGTATACAAACTCATAAAACAACGATAGTTCTCGCATGGATAGTTTTTGCTTGTTGTTAAAACCTCCAATCCTATGTGGTTTCACTTCTCAAGCCTTCTAAACAAACTCCAGTACTAATTTAATCCAATCAAAGCATGATGATCACTAAAATCACGCTAAACAATAACTAAAGGAGCGTTTGAATATATACTATCAAAACCGAAACCAAAAAGAATAATGATACTCTTTTAATAACACTTTAATCTTTCAACTTCATTCCAAACTCTTCAAAAACACTCAACAACCATGTTTAAACACTCTTGCATTTAAAATACACATAAATGAATCAAAATGACATCTCTTGATCAACAGAATCATTTATTGTGCACTAGTGAAATATTTCAAGTTGTAAAGTAGTAAAAACTACTCGTATTCACTCAATATGAACAGAGAATCGAATTACACTTGTCAAACGAACTTAATCAGACGTTAAGGACAACACTTAATATGTGATCAATGAATAAAAACTCAAATCAAGCTAATACGATCAAATGAATTAGAATTCCATGAATTTCCCTCAGAATTATGTAATTATATATTTGTGCATCAAAGTATTCATGAAAGCTTACAATAAAACAAGGGAAATGAAGTACGTATACAAACTCATAAAACAACGATAGTTCTCGCATGGATAGTTTTTGCTTGTTGTTAAAACCTCCAATCCTATGTGGTTTCACTTCTCAAGCCTTCTAAACAAACTCCAGTACTAATTTAATCCAATCAAAGCATGATGATCAATGAAATCAAGCTAAACAATAACAAAAGGAGCGTTTGAATTACTATCAAAACCGAAACCAAAAAGCATAATGATACCTTTTAATAACACTTTAATCTTTCAACTTCATTCCAAACTCTTCCAAAACACTCAACAACCATGTTTAAACACTCTTGCATTTAAAATACACATAAATGAATCAAAATGACATCTCTTGATCAACAGAATCATTTATTGTGCACTAGTGAAATATTTCAAGTTGTAAAGTAGTAAAAACTACTCGTATTCACTCAATATGAACAGAGAATCGAATTACACTTGTCAAACGAACTTAATCAGACGTTAAGGACAACACTTAATATGTGATCAATGAATAAAAAGTCAAATCAAGCTAATACGATCAAATGAATTAGAATTCCATGAATTTCCCTCAGAATTATGTAATTATATATTTGTGCATCAAAGTATTCATGAAAGCTTACAATAAAACAAGGGAAATGAAGTACGTATACAAACTCATAAAACAACGATAGTTCTCGCATGGATAGTTTTTGCTTGTTGTTAAAACCTCCAATCCTATGTGGTTTCACTTCTCAAGCCTTCTAAACAAACTCCAGTACTAATTTAATCCAATCAAAGCATGATGATCAATGAAATCAAGCTAAACAATAACAAAAGGAGCGTTTGAATTTACTATCAAAACCGAAACCAAAAAGCATAATGATACCTTTTAATAACACTTTAATCTTTCAACTTCATTCCAAACTCTTCAAAACACTCAACAACCATGTTTAAACACTCTTGCATTTAAATACACATAAATGAATCAAAATGACATCTCTTGATCAACAGAATCATTTATTGTGCACTAGTGAAATATTTCAAGTTGTAAAGTAGTAAAAACTACTCGTATTCACTCAATATGAACAGAGAATCGAATTACACTTGTCAAACGAACTTAATCAGACGTTAAGGACAACACTTAATATGTGATCAATGAATAAAAACTCAAATAAAGCTAATACGATCAAATGAATTAGAATTCCATGAATTTCCCTCAGAATTATGTAATTATATATTTGTGCATCAAAGTATTCATGAAAGCTTACAATAAAACAAGGGAAATGAAGTACGTATACAAACTCATAAAACAACGATAGTTCTCGCATGGATAGTTTTTGCTTGTTGTTAAAACCTCCAATCCTATGTGGTTTCACTTCTCAAGCCTTCTAAACAAACTCCAGTACTAATTTAATCCAATCAAAGCATGATGATCAATGAAATCAAGCTAAACAATAACAAAAGGAGCGTTTGAATTTACTATCAAAACCGAAACCAAAAAGCATAATGATACCCTTTTAATAACACTTTAATTCCAAACTCTTCCAAAACACTCAACAACCATGTTTAAACACTCTTGCATTTAAAACACACACAAATGAATCAAAATGACATCTCTTGATCAACAGAATCATTTATTGTGCACTAGTGAAATATTTCAAGTTGTAAAGTAGTAAAAACTACTCGTATTCACTCAATATGAACAGAGAATCGAATTACACTTGTCAAACGAACTTAATCAGACGTTAAGGACAACACTTAATATGTGATCAATGAATAAAAACTCAAATAAAGCTAATACGATCAAATGAATTAGAATTCCATGAATTTCCCTCAGAATTATGTAATTATATATTTGTGCATCAAAGTATTCATGAAAGCTTACAATAAAACAAGGGAAATGAAGTACGTATACAAACTCATAAAACAACGATAGTTCTCGCATGGATAGTTTTTGCTTGTTTTTAATCCAATCAAAGCATGATGATCAATGAAATCAAGCTAAACAATAACAAAAGGAGCGTTTGAATTTACTATCAAAACCGAAACCAAAAAGCATAATGATACCTTTTTAATAACACTTTAATCTTTCAACTTCATTCCAAACTCTTCCAAAACACTCAACAACCATGTTTAAACACTCTTGCATTTAAAACACACACAAATGAATCAAAATGACATCTCTTGATCAACAGAATCATTTATTGTGCACTAGTGAAATATTTCAAGTTGTAAAGTAGTAAAAACTACTCGTATTCACTCAATATGAACAGAGAATCGAATTACACTTGTCAAACGAACTTAATCAGACGTTAAGGACAACACTTAATATGTGATCAATGAATAAAAATCAAATCAAGCTAATACGATCAAATGAATTAGAATTCCATGAATTTCCCTCAGAATTATGTAATTATATATTTGTGCATCAAAGTATTCATGAAAGCTTACAATAAAACAAGGGAAATGAAGTACGTATACAAACTCATAAAACAACGATAGTTCTCGCATGGATAGTTTTTGCTTGTTGTTAAAACCTCCAATCCTATGTGGTTTCACTTCTCAAGCCTTCTAAACAAACTCCAGTACTAATTTAATCCAATCAAAGCATGATGATCAATGAAATCAAGCTAAACAATAACAAAAGGAGCGTTTGAATTTACTATCAAAACCAAAACCAAAAAGCATAATGATACCCTTTTAATAACACTTTAATCTTTCAACTTCATTCCAAACTCTTCCAAAACACTCAACAACCATGTTTAAACACTCTTGCATTTAAAATACACATAAATGAATCAAAATGACATCTCTTGATCAACAGAATCATTTATTGTGCACTAGTGAAATATTTCAAGTTGTAAAGTAGTAAAAACTACTCGTATTCACTCAATATGAACAGAGAATCGAATTACACTTGTCAAACGAACTTAATCAGACGTTAAGGACAACACTTAATATGTGATCAATGAATAAAAACTCAAATCAAGCTAATACGATCAAATGAATTAGAATTCCATGAATTTCCCTCAGAATTGTGTAATTATATATTTGTGCATCAAAGTATTTATAAAAGCTTACAATAAAACAAGGGAAATGAAGTACGTATACAAACTCATAAAACAACGATAGTTCTCACATGGATAGTTTTTGCTTGTTGTTAAAACCTCCAATCCTATGTGGTTTCACTTCTCAAGCCTTCTAAACAAACTCCAGTACTAATTTAATCCAATCAAAGCATGATGATCAATGAAATCAAGCTAAACAATAACAAAAGGAGCGTTTGAATTTACTATCAAAACCGAAACCAAAAAGCATAATGATACCCTTTTAATAACACTTTAATCTTTCAACTTCATTCCAAACTCTTCCAAAACACTCAACAACCATGTTTAAACACTCTTGCATTTGAAACACACACAAATGAATCAAAATGACATCTCTTGATCAACAAAATCATTTATTATGCACTAGTGAAATATTTCAAGTTGTAAAGTAGTAAAAACTACTCGTATTCACTCAATATGAACAGAGAATCGAATTACACTTGTCAAACGAACTTAATCAGACGTTAAGGACAACACTTAATATGTGATCAATGAATAAAAACTCAAATCAAGCTAATACGATCAAATGAATTAGAATTCCATGAATTTCCCTCAGAATTATGTAATTATATATTTGTGCATCAACGTATTCATGAAAGCTTACAATAAAACAAGGGAAATGAAGTACGTATACAAACTCATAAAACAACGATAGTTCTCGCATGGATAGTTTTTGCTTGTTGTTAAAACCTCCAATCCTATGTGGTTTCACTTCTCAAGCCTTCTAAACAAACTCCAGTACTAATTTAATCCAATCAAAGCATGATGATCAATGAAATCAATCTAAACAATAACAAAAGGAGCGTTTGAATATACTATCAAAACCGAAACCAAAAAGAATAATGATACCCTTTTAATAACACTTTAATCTTTCAACTTCATTCCAAACTCTTCCAAAACACTCAACAACCATGTTTAAACACTCTTGCATTTAAAACACACACAAATGAATCAAAATGACATCTCTTGATCAACAGAATCATTTATTGTGCACTAGTGAAATATTTCAAGTTGTAAAGTAGTAAAAACTACTCGTATTCACTCAATATGAACAGAGAATCGAATTACACTTGTCAAACAAACTTAATCAGACGTTAAGGACAACACTTAATATGTGATCAATGAATAAAAACTCAAATAAAGCTAATACGATCAAATGAATTAGAATTCCATGAATTTCCCTCAGAATTATGTAATTATATATTTGTGCATCAAAGTATTCATGAAAGCTTACAATAAAACAAGGGAAATGAAGTACGTATACAAACTCATAAAACAACGATAGTTCTCGCATGGATAGTTTTTGCTTGTTGTTAAAACCTCCAATCCTATGTGGTTTCACTTCTCAAGCCTTCTAAACAAACTCCAGTACTAATTTAATCCAATCAAAGCATGATGATCAATGAAATCAAGCTAAACAATAACAAAAGGAGCGTTTGAATTTACTATCAAAACCGAAACCAAAAAGCATAATGATACCCTTTTAATAACACTTTAATCTTTCAACTTCATTCCAAACTCTTCCAAAACACTCAACAACCATGTTTAAACACTCTTGCATTTAAAATACACATAAATGAATCAAAATGACATCTCTTGATCAACAGAATCATTTATTGTGCACTAGTGAAATATTTCAAGTTGTAAAGTAGTAAAAACTACTCGTATTCACTCAATATGAACAGAGAATCGAATTACACTTGTCAAACAAACTTAATCACACGTTAAGGACAACTCTTAATATGTGATCAATGAATAAAAAGTCAAATCAAGCTAATACGATCAAATGAATTAGAATTCCATGAATTTCCCTCAGAATTATGTAATTATATATTTGTGCATCAAAGTATTCATGAAAGCTTACAATAAAACAAGGGAAATGAAGTACGTATACAAACTCATAAAACAACGATAGTTCTCACATGGATAGTTTTTGCTTGTTGTTAAACCTCCAATCCTATGTGGTTTCACTCTCAAGCCTTCTAAACAAACTCCAGTACTAATTAATCCAATCAAAGCATGATGATCAATGAAATCAAGCTAAACAATAACAAAGGAGCACTATCAAAACCGAAACCAAAAGCATAATGTTCATTCCAAACTCTTCAAAACACTCAAAACCATGTTTAAAACACTCTTGCATTTAAATACACATAAATGAATCAAAATGACATCTCTTGATCAACAGAATCATTTATTGGCACTAGTGAAATATTTCAAGTTGTAAAGTAGTAAAAACTACTCGTATTCACTCAATATGAACAGAGAATCGAATTACACTTGTCAAACGAACTTAACAGGTTAAGGACAACACTTAATATGTGATCAATGAATAAAAACTCAAATAAAGCTATACGATCAAATGAATTAGAATTCCATGAATTTCCCTCAGAATTATGTAATTATATATTTGTGCATCAAAGTATTCATGAAAGCTTACAATAAAAACAAGGGAAATGAAGTACGTATACAAACTCATAAAAACAACGATAGTTCTCGCATGGATAGTTTTTGCTTGTTGTTAAAACCTCCAATCCTATGTGGTTTCACTTCTCAAGCCTTCTAAACAAACTCCAGTACTAATTTAATCCAATCAAAGCATGATGATCAATGAATCAAGCTAAACAATAACAAAGGAGCGTTTGAATTACTATCAAACCGAAACCAAAAAGCATAATGATACCTTTAATAACACTTTAATCTTTCAACTTCATTCCAAACTCTCCAAAACACTCAACAACCATGTTTAAACACTCTTGCATTTAAAATACACATAAATGAATCAAAATGACATCTCTTGATCAACAGAATCATTTATTGTGCACTAGTGAAATATTTCAAGTTGTAAGTAGTAAAACTACTCGTATTCACTCAATATGAACAGAGAATCGAATTACACTTGTCAAACGAACTTAATCAGACGTTAAGGACAACACTTAATATGTGATCAATGAATAAAAAGTCAAATCAAGCTAATACGATCAAATGAATTAGATTCCATGAATTCCCTCAGAATTATGTATTATATATTTGTGCATCAAAGTATTCATGAAAGCTTACAATAAAACAAGGGAAATGAAGTACGTATACAAACTCATAAAAAACGATAGTTCTCGCATGGATAGTTTTTGCTTGTTGTTAAAACCTCCAATCTATGTGGTTCACTTTCAAGCCTTCTAAACAAACTCCAGTACTAATTAATCCAATCAAAGCATGATGATCAATGAAATCAAGCTAAACAATAACAAAAGGAGCGTTGAATATACTATCAAAACCGAAAACCAAAAGCATAATGATACCCTTTTAATACAACTTTAATCTTTCAACTTCATTCCAAACTCTTCAAAAACACTCAACAACCATGTTTAAACACTCTTGCATTAAAATACACATAAATGAATCAAAATGACATCTCTTGATCAACAGAATCATTTATTGTGCACTAGTGAAATATTTCAAGTTGTAACGTAGTAAAAACTACTCGTATTCACTCAATATGAACAGAGAATCGAATACACTTGTCAACGAACTTAATCAGACGTTAAGGACAACACTTAATATGTGATCAATGAATAAAAACTCAAATAAGCTACGACAAATGAATTAGAATTCCAGAATTTCCCTGAATTATGTAATTATATTTGTGCATCAAAGTATTCATGAAAGCTTACAATAAAACAAGGGAAATGAAGTACGTATACAAACTCATAAAACAACGATAGTTCTCGCATGGATAGTTTTGCTTGTTGTTAAAACCTCCAATCTATGTGGTTTCACTTTCAAGCCTTCTAAACAAACTCCAGTACTAATTTAATCCAATCAAAGCATGATGATCAATGAAATCAAGCTAAACAATAACAAAAGGAGCGTTTGAATATACTATCAAAACCGAAACAAAAAAGATAATGATACCCTTTAATAACACTTAATTCCAAACTCTTCCACAAACAATCAACAACCATGTTTAAAACTCTTGCATTAAAAACAACACACAAATGAATCAAAATGACATCTCTTGATCAACAGAATCATTTATTGTGCACTAGTGAAATATTTCAAGTTGTAAAGTAGTAAAAACTACTCGTATTCACTCAATATGAACAGAGAATCGAATTACACTTGTCAAACGAACTTAATCAGACGTTAAGGAAAACACTTCATATGTGATCAATGAATAAAAACTCAAATAAGCTAATACGATCAAATGAATTAGAATTCCATGAATTTCCCTCAGAATTATGTAATTATATATTTGTGCATCAAAGTATTCATGAAAGCTTACAATAAA